>JAULKK010000006.1:1505005-1516893 GCA_032355705.1 Rubia peregrina
AATTTATTAAAATTTTACAAACATGAATTTTATTGTGGGAGTAGTAAATTTATTGTGAGATGGAAGGAGTATGAATTATTATTATGGTAATTTAATTTCAGTTGGACATCATTTATTCCAATTTATATCAGATTTTAAAAAAATTAAAAACTTAACCTATAATAAAATAATTTATTACTTTTACAGCAACGCCACCGCAATCATCGAAAAGACGACACAAATTGTAGACGACGCTGCTCCTTTTGTGGTATCGTTTTCATCGAGGGGTCCGAATCCCATTACCGCCGACATCCTCAAGGTGATTATATATCCTATCCTTAAAGCCATCGTTAAAACTATCGCTGCACAAAGTGATGGAAAATATTTATGAGAAATTTATGACATTTGACAGCCGGACATAAGCGCGCCGGGAGTGGACATTGTAGCAGCATGGTCGGAGGCGACAAGTGTGACCGGAGACGAAGGGGACACCAGAGTAGTTCCGTACAACATCATTTCCGGGACATCCATGGCTTGTCCGCACGCCACCGGAGCAGCTGCTTACGTTAAATCTTTCAACCCGAGTTGGTCTCCGGCCGCCATCAAATCCGCACTTATGACCACCGGTAATCCAAAATCACATAATTTTTCGGGTTTTTTTTTTGAGATTTTTCGAAGCATGGTAAAAAGGCAAATCCTTGGGAATGACAACATTTTAATATCATATGTAAAGATGACGTTGAATTAAAATTATAAAAAGGTTAAACGTTTTATTTGCAGTATTAAAATTTTATTATTGAACGTGCAGTAGTTATAAGTTTATGATCAGGTTAATGCAACTCAATTTTTTTTTCTTGATTTCTTATAATTTTCCGTTTAAATCTTGGTTTATGAAAATTCGTCTTTCAAAAGACGCACACTCTAGCGAAATTGAATATTTAAAAGATACTGGCATTATATAATTTATGGTGGTAAATATGGAAATGTGAGTTGAGTAATACGAGTAGTTAAGATATATGGATATAATTCATTTTGATCCATTTTATAATGGATTACAAAAATGAATCAGATAAAAATGTGTCGGGTTAAAATTTGGTTCAACCATCGACTTTCAATCATATGGATCCATCTCTCAAGAGGTGAAGTTTGAAATTGGATGGGGAGTAACTAGAGAAGTAACATTGGAACATACTATTAATAAATGATTTTTTTATTTATTTTCATAACATGATTTTTCTTTGCCATTTCTTCACATAAATCATCAGCAACGGTGATCACATCAAAAGTCAACGAGGACGCCGAGTTCGCATACGGGTCGGGTCAGATAAATCCGATGAAAGCCGCCAGCCCCGGCTTAATCTACGACATGGGAGAAGCCGATTTCGTGAGCTTCCTCTGCGGCCAAGGGTACAACGCAACTAGCCTTAAACTCGTCACCGGCGACAGCGCCGCCTGCACCAAAGCCCAAAACGGCACCGTTTGGGACCTCAACTACCCTTCTTTCACACTCTCCGGGAACTCCTCCGGCCAAGCTGTAACCAGGGTTTTCCACCGGACCGTGACTAACGTTGGCAGCGCCGGCTCGACTTACACGGCGAAGGTGACGGCGCCGTCAGGGGAGATGACGGTTGAAGTCAACCCCACTGTTCTTACGTTCAAGTCGTTGGGGCAGAAGCTGAGCTTCGCCGTTACGGTAACGGCGACGATTCCGAAGACTCTGGTGTCGGGTTCTCTGGTGTGGGATGACGGGGTTCATCAAGTTAGAAGCCCTGTTGTTGCACATTCTTATGCTTGATCTTTTGATTATCAGTGTAAATAAATTAATACTGTTCGTATTTGATATTATGTGATTATGTACTTTATTAAAAGGAATGTGCATGTGTAGCATAGCACTATACTAGTTCCTCCAGCAAAAAAATGACTTAATTGCTTTTGATTCACGTTTTCGTCCGAATTAGCATAAAAGTAAGTGTGACAAAATAGGAATATTTTAGAATAAAAACGGGCTTAGAAAGTTATTGAACTTAAAAAGAGATACCGTGGTCTTCAACAATATATTTTGTCATTTTGATTATTTCAAATAATGCCATTTTTATTGGGCCGGCAAAAAAAGGTTGTTCATTTTTTACATAGATGGAAGGAGTATAATTTTTTTAAATTCTTCCCAACGTTAACTGGAAAAAAAATACATCGAATAAATATTATCTAGCAAAATGGCACATTATTGGATGTGAACTGGGACTTAGTTTAGTGGTATTCTACACTCTATGTAACTAAGAGGTATAGTGTTCAAATCATACCACTGTCAAGAATTGTGAATATTAGAGCAATTTCTTGATAGAGATTATCCAGTGTTACGGGACCGTGTCGTTGATTCACGTTGTGGACTTGCAGGTGATCGATGACAGGGAAATCGCAGTCTGGTGGTTGTGAATCGTTGGTGACTGGATTTCAATAGATTTAAAGGCGATGTCTCATAGTTTAGATCGTGGTCCGGTGGTAGTAGTTCGTTGGTGAATAATGGACTTCAATAAATTTAATGATGGTGTCTCGTTTAGTACTAAAGTAGGATGTTTATATTGGTTGCTCGAATGTTTTCCTTTTCAAAAAAGAGAATATTGTTGCATAACTCATTAGTCATTTTAAGAAAAATGATATTTAATGACAAAACACTACAAAAGATAAATCAGTTTATGAAATTTTGCAAATAAAATTTAAATCAATATTATTTTAAATTAATGTTGGTTCAGCTTAATAAAAATCATCTCAAAATTGACTGTTGCTGCGTGTATTATCTATAAACAAAAGAGTGACTTTTATTTTACAGTAAATCGAGCATATTCAACCCCAAATCACAAGCTAAGAATCGGTGATTAAAATTATTGCATCGCTTTTCCTTCCTTTCAAGCCTTTTGTTTTCGTCCATTAGTTCAATTAACTTTATTAAAGTTATCATCTCCAGATGTATATTCATTGCTTTCAACTTAGGTATACATTAGTAATTTAATTCTATTATCATTCTATTCGTGTTTTAATTTGTTTGATTAAAATTTAATGAGATACATTTTCAAATTAAATCAGATGAAAAGATCATAAATTCTTTCAAATTTTCTCAACTAATTAGAGATCGATGCATCACACATAATCATCCGGTGACGTCAGCAATAATTCCGTGAATCTGCAGTACTTCATCTGTCTCATCTCAAATTACCCAGTTACTTTATAACACTATTCTATATTAAAATTTGATCGCATATTTGAATAGATATGTGAGAAATAATACTACTGCATGTGATATTGTTTAGTTTCTAGAAAGTAATTTTTTATTTGCCGTTATTATACGTAGTTAAATATATTGACGGTCAAACATGTTTCTCAAACGGTGTGTAATAATTGAACTGTAATTTGGGATGAGACGGAGGAAAGTAATTAATCTCGGCCTTGCCCGTCAAAGGGGAAAGTGGGAAGTTGGACTAATTGGTTGAATAATTAAGAACCGCGTTAACATAAAAAGGGACAAAAGTCACAAAAAATGAAGAAAAAAAACTAGAGGAAACTTTAGACGTCTAAAGGAATCATCCATAACCAAAGTTGAAAGAAAATTCAAGTGCATTGAATAATGAGTTAGCATTGCATTCATCATTTTTTTCACATGCATTCTCATTTACTGCATGCCCCGTGCTTTATTACATTCATGCACCGGCCCTCTGGAAGAAGCTTGAAATAACATTATGGAATTTAGACAATTATTATTTGACTGTAAAAAATATGATTATTAATGTTCCAGACTAAATTGTATTTAGGGGAAGAAAGTGGAACAAAAAATTTGAATTGGGTTTGATTTAGTGGTAATACATACATATTCTCTATAACAGAGAGGTCCAGAGTTCAAATCGCAAATCTGTCAAGAATTGTGACTATTAGAACAATTTCTCTTGATATGGACTACCCAATGTTATGTGAACGTGCTGGTTGTCCCCGCTGTAGTTTTTCAATCTCCAAGTGGTCGATGACTGTCTCTGCTGTAGTTTCCCAACATGCAGAGTGGTGAGATCGTGGTGGTTTCAATTTTGGTGGATGCGGTTCGTTGGTGGTGCAACACCCGAGTATTCTCGAGAGGGCGTCTCTAGCTATTCAAATAGATGGAGTTTTAGCCTCCACTGAACTTCAATATATTCAATGATGGTATCTCCTAATCTTGTCATGGAATAGAATATTTATATGTAATTTAATCACCTGTATGTAATCTTTAAAAATGGAGCAAATTATTTTAATTACGTAAAATGAGCAAAATGCCCTCCCAAAAACTCACATGCCACCAATGTCCATCACCACTAAACCAACACCACCTTCTACTAAAGTATTAAATCCAAAAAAAGAAGAAGAAGAAATACAATTGGAATCGACAACGGGAATGTCATGATACTTGTCATTGTAATCGAAGGAAGTTAAGGGAGTATAGACAGACAAAAGAAGAGAGGAAATTTGTGATTTGATGGTGGCAATGGCGGGAGGAGGAGATCAAGATCAGTACACACTAATGTGGTGGTGGTACTTGAAGACGGCGATGGAGAGGAGAGTCGAGATCAGTGAACCCTGAACATAGATGCAGTGGTAGTAGTTGACGACGGTGAATCGCAACTCTTAAAAAAATGGATTAGAAAATAAATAAATTAGAAAGTGCAGAATTGAAGGAAAATTGGATTAAAAGAAGATAATTGGGATAAACTGGTGGTGAACGATAACACGAATTCAATTATCCACTCTTAAAACATACAAGTCTCGATGTTTCTAGAAGAATAAGGCCGTCAGTGTAGCAAATATGAGTAATGTAGAGCTGTCTCACAGAAAGATCGCCAGTGTAGCAACATAATATCAGAACCGAAAATTAAGAGAGAATTAAAATAAATAAATAAATAATTAATCATGGATATTACTTGTTAATGCATTCGATTGGTCCATGTCATACGTTAAGCCCTCGTCTACATATATAGCTGGACTGGAACCTCTAACGTTAGAGTAATCAAAGGTGCATGCACTTATACCGCGCTATGTCTGAGAGTAACTCTGTATCAACCTCATTATTAATTTCCATCATCACAATCTATCTTCTTTCATCTTCTCATTCCATCACCTCTCCGCTTCCGCTTCCACCTCCACCCACGGCTGCTACAGTTTCAAGAGGTAGGATCTATTTCAGTCTCTAATTTAATTATTCATTCATTTCATTTTTTATTTTGATCATAAAATTTAATTGGTAACTATTATTACACGATATTTTGTTAGATTCTCATACTCCCTTTGTCCCAGCTAGACTTGCACTACTTCTTTTTGCACGTTGTTCAAGAGTCACGTTTGACCGTTAATATGTTTATCTACGTATAAGAACGGCAAATAAAAAGTTGATATTTAGAAACTACTTGTTACGATGAATTGAGCAATATCATATACGATAATATTATATATATATACATACACATTCAAATATGTGATTAAATTTTAATAGAGAATAGTGTTCAAAAAGCAGTAGTGCAAGTCTAGCTGGGACAGAGGGAGTACTACAAATATTTTTATAATAACTTTTCACAAATTTTAATTATCAGCACATTCGGAAATTCAAAGGTTATATTTTCTCCAAAGGGTATTTTGGTCAATTTCAATGGGGGAAATTCAAAGTCAATGCCGGAAATGGGGTGTGAGTGTTATACCGGCACTTTTATTAACTAATTAGGGTTGTTTTTGCACTAGAAATTACCTGAGCGTTATATTGACACTACTCAAGTAGGTAGGGTTATATCCCAAAATATTAAGTCTCAAACATTTTTCAAATGAACTGATGAACGTTAAAGTGTGCAGATTCAAATGTGAAACCCAGTATGATTCATATAGAATACCGACTGACCTTGTTGATTTTGGTTTAATTTCTTGAATATTATAAGTATGTGGTTTATTAATTGTTGATTAATGGAAATATTTAATAGGTGAATATTGGAGGTCAACCGCGTTCTCTAGCCTGGGAATGGATTGCAAATGCTGTGGGGATGAAGGATGCAGAAGCTCGTGGCAGGGATCTTGCTCCGGCAGCCTTCGCTGTAACCCATGGAAGTTTCATTAGCTGCTTCAGTTTGTAATGCTTCATATTTATATTATTTGTTAAATAAAATGGCTGATACCCAAGAATAAGATAGCTTTCAATCTACATATTTTTTTTAAAATAATAAATTACATCAAATGTGACTTAAAGTTACCATCCCAACAGAAACTGCACTACTATTCAAGAACCCTGTTTGATCGTTAATATGTTTACTTACGTATGACAACGATAAATACATAGTTGATATTTAAGAACTGCTTATTATGACGGATCGGACAATATCATATACGATAATATTATTGTTTATATATCAATTCAAATATGCGATCAAATTTTGATAAAAAATAATATTAAAAAATAGGTAAGAATGTAATCTCAACCGAGACCGAGGAAGTACCGGAGATTGTATAAGTCTGGCATTAAATATATAATTTTATAGAGTTATAACAACTTTCATTATGTACATGTGAGATGTTATCTTATTACTCCCTCTGTCTCAGTTCAAACTGCACATTTTTTTATCAACTTTTCCAAGACACATTTGACCATAAATTTTAATCAGCATATAGATACAAATATCATTATGTGAGATATCATTGGATTCCCTGCCTGATGTATTTTCTAAACATTAAATTTTAATACACCATTATTATACATAAATAAAGTTATCGTTGGTCAAACATGGTATGATAAAGTTGATCAAAATGTGTTAAGGTTGAATTGGGACGGAGGGAGTAAGTAGTACATTATTTCCTGCATTTTTTATGAAGATTGTAAGTGGATTCACCAACCCCGCCACTGGAGATGTATTCTTAGTTCACAGTAGGAGGATCATGGGTTGGGTCTGAAACTGGGTCTGGGTCGGATCTAATAACACTCATCCTAAAAAAAATTAGTTGGACCCAAATCTAATCCAAGTGTTTAGAGTCTGGAAATCTTTGACCCATGCCCAAATCCGTAGGTCTAAACGAGTTTTGGCACCAAAATGGATCCTAAATGGGTATAATTTTTTTAAAAAAAACCACAAAATAAAATATGTATTATATTAAATACAAATAATTCAAATTCAATATGGATATGAATTAATTATGCCCCTCTCAAATACCTCTGTACAGACAACTCCATCGGTTCAAGGAAATGCGGTAGGGAATGACGGCAGAACTCATGTTTCTCTGGGGCTTTTTGTCTGGGAATAATATGGTATGACATTCAGTGTGCACCAATGGAGAATGGCCTATTAAAGGCGTTTTTATCGGACAATAGAAGTCACTTTGAAGGTGCCTTTTCTAGTCACTCCGAAGAACCGCCTTCTATCGAGGTCAGAAAAAGTTCCAAATTCAAAACTCCAAATTCAAAACTTGTTTCCGAAGTCCCAAAAAAAAAGGTTACCGGAATTACAAAACAAACCTAGATATGAGGAACAAAAATACAACACCCAAATACACATCAATATGAACAAAAGACATACAAATTCACCGCTGTCAATACACATCAACATACAAAAGACTTGCAAATACACCTCTATCACGGCGAATCCACGCCAGGAGAGCAAGGGGGCGGAGCCTTCACCGGCGACGACAGAAGAGCAAGAGGGCAAAGCTTCACCGGCGGGCCTCTGTCATGGCAAAACCTTCACCGGTGAGCCTCGGTCACGGTGGGGAAGCAGGAGGGGATGTCGGTGAAGCAGGGGGACTAAGCATTTCTGTTAGTAGAGGGGCCAAAATGGCTGGAAAAAATAATTGAGGGGTGAAAGATGAATGGTGGTAATATGGGTCTACGGGGTTGGGTCTGAATCTTAATATTTTAGACTTGGGCCCATACCCAATTTTCAAAATCTAGACCAATGCCTGGCCCCGGACCCAATGGGTCTAAAAAAATTAGACTCATGCCCGACCCAACGGGTCTAGATCTTTTGGGTCTGGGTCGGGTATTAGACCCACGATCATCCCTAGTTCACATCCATCTAATTGCATCTTCTTTTTTAAGATTAGTTTTTTAAAGAAAAAATTGTATTAGTTATTTTAATTAAGGATTCATATTAACTGCTATAAACTTTAGAGTCTGTCTCTTTAAAGTTGATATTTCCATAAGTCATAGAAAGATCACGATTTAAAGTGCAAATTAAAAAGAAATGAAGATAAAAAATTTGCGTTACATGATCTGGGTTATAAACTTTATAACTAATACATTGCATAATAATAAAAATTTATATTGCAACTAAAGTCTTTTATCTTTTATTTTTCTAATTAAACCGCGTCTTTCCATAAACCTATGGAAAGACGGTATATCCAATACTTTGTCTGAATGAGTACATGTTTTAATTATTTTATTTAAATTTTTAAATGTGTAAATTTATTTTTTATAAATAGTTTCAGACTTTTTTAAAAAATTAGCCCAATCCTTAATTATTTTTTAAAAAACAAAATAAAGAGTTTGTAAAGTCAAATTCCCAATTGTATCATAATTTTTATTACCTTTTTTTAAAAAATGAAACCACCATTGGTGGGGGGATATTTATTAGGCTCCCCAAACCCTGATAATCTGATTTCCTCAAAGGGAAGCAATTTGTTATATTACAGAATAAGTTGAAAACCTAATCTGTATGTGTAGCGCGGTAATTGCTTGATTTATGCAATTAGAGCATTGATATGATTGATTTGGGAGTTCAAAATTTTGAAATTCAAAATGGAGAAGATAAAGAATCAAAGCTTCCAAAATTACTTTTGTAGCTTGATAGAAGAAGATTGAATCTTCCGGTTGGATATGATGCTAGAGTGAGAACATGAATAGAGAGAAGGTAGACCATGGAGTACTTAATCCGTCCCACACTTAAATATCCCTCCTTTAACATAACATACTCCAATATTTAAAGGCATATAGCATGGTTGGCGAGGAAGCGGTTGAAGGAGTGGATTGGAGTTCTATATCAGGCAAGATCCAAGAAATAGGACATTTAAAAGAAGAGAGACAATTCTTTCAAGTTAAAAATCAATCATTCTTCTTGGCACCATTAATAGACATGTACCATTTCTTTCCACCTTATGACTAATACTGCATATCAAATAGGATTGGCCCTACATACGTGCTTCATTTCTAGGTTCATTTCATGTTCACTAGGTTTATCTTCTTCTTCCTGATTCAGTATGAGAATTTCCGGGGACCGCTTGTAGGAAATGTCCTCCCGCTATTGATCTCCGGAGAACAATGGCTACAATGTTCCCCATACTTCCTACTTCAAGAAAAAATGATGATGGTTCGAGACTTCGAATGATGTTGAACTCCGACAATGCAAGAGCATTTTTAGGAGGTGCTCGGAGGAAACATCGTTCACGTTATCTCCGGAGAACTGTGGCGGTGGTGTTCCCCATTCTTCCTACTTTCGAAATGAGTTCGAGACTTTGGTGGTTGTTGATCTCCAACGAAGCGAGTTCCTCATTCAGCTTGAGGATTTTAAGGTGGACGCTCAGAGGAAATGCCCTCCGGTCTCCGGGAACGGCAATGACGATGTTCAATCGTCGATCTTCTGCTCCTCAAGGACAATGGGTTTCTAAGGGGCGAGCTCGTAGAGGGAAAATCGAATTTTGAATTTGGGGGAATGGTGGCGATGTTTAGATATTTTAAAACTGATTTTGGGATTGGCAAAAGGGACATCTCACATTTCACACGTCACTCATTTTCTATTTTTTAAATTAGAGGGACATATTTGATATTTTTATATGAAACCAGTGAATATCGTCGTTAACCAACATTTCAAACAAAATCAGGGTTATATCAGCACTAAAAAAACTGAGGGTTATATGAGCACTCTATTCAATTAGAATATAGCCACAACTATCAATGCCATTTCCGAGTTTGAATGTTTTCACATAACAAAACGCGTACACCCAACATGTGTTCCAATTTTGAAATTTAATTCGTATTTAATGGTTAACAAACAACATTAATTTCAATCTAATACCCGATGTCTGGACCGTAACTAACCAACAATTCCCTAAACATTCTTTATATTCTTGTGAAACAAAAGCTAATGATCGTTATGTCACAAGTTCTAATATCAGAGCTCGTGGCTACCAACGCTAGGCCGGCTGTGCATAACTTAGTTTACTTCCCAACTCTGGTACAAATCAAACGATCAACCTTGATTTTCATCCTGATGTCGTATCATTCTTCGTCATTTTCGATTTTGGAACAATACCTAAAGAAGTCAACCTTACAAAGAGTTATAGTATGTGCTTCCAACTTCGAAACAACATTCGAATTTGTGAAAAGAGTGTTCTTCCAAATTTGGAAGGATGTCTTGCTGTTAAAAAACAATGGATCACATTGCCCGTCTACGCCATGAATTGCAACGAAGGACAGTTTCACACGTGGTTCATAACTTCTTTTCAATTCACGTTTTAATCGTTGTTAACAACTCTTTCTTGCACTAGTGTTTGCCCATCTAATCTTTGAAACGATCTCGAAGAAAATACTCTAAATTAAGATGCTAAATTTTATATAAAATCCCTTCACGTATAATACCGACGCCACAAAATCTTAACACAAACCAATCAAAATAAATCAAAATATATTATAAATTAACAGAATCTCTTCTTTTTTTTACCGCATCTTCCTCCTCAATTTTTCATTTCTTCTACTCGTTTCCCGTGGATAAAATTCACAAATATGAGAAACCAAATCAAACATTAATAAAGACTTTAGACATCAACAGTAATCAGAAACAATTATGTGTTTTAAATAAATTGTTGAGAATTTACGTACTTATTAATATACCCACCGCATTGAGAGAAACAAGTAGCTAAATCCTTTAAAATCTGTTAAACTAATGCCAAATCATTGAGTTAAGCACATGGTTGTCCTAATCAGGAAGAGTATCCAAGTATAATTTACATGGAATATTATCTATGCTTCTAGTAGAGATGTGCTTATAAACAAAGTAGGTTTATATAAAAGTTTGGAGGAGATCCCTTCATGTTTTACCTCTAGGCTTAGATATGGGTTTTGCTTCGAAAATGAGTACTCCATCTGTCCCAGTTCAAACTGCACACTTTTTGGTCAACTTTCTCAAGATATATTTGACCATAAATTTTAATCAGTATATAGATTCAAATATCATTATGTGAGATATTATTGGAATCCCTGCATGATTTATTTTCTAAACATCAAATTTTAATAAACCATTATTATACATAAATAAAGTTATCGTTGGTCAAACATGGTATGGGAAAGTTGACCAAAATGTGAAGTTTGAACTGGGACTGGAGTATTTCTTACTGTTTACCAAATGCTAAAAGCTACTTATTTATGTCATATCTGCTTGTATATCAGCTTGTGTAGAGGCCAGAGCACATGAATTCTCCCTGAAACCAAATACAATACATGCTATATCTCTTCGTGATGCATTTCTTCGTCACTAGTTAAAGAATACAAAATCTTTTTTTATCGAATTTATCAAAAAACTTAACTATATATTGAGTTGATATAAGTATATTATTATATGTGATCTAATTAAATTTATCATAATACATTAATTTAAATTTTTTTATACATTAATACACTATTACTACTCCCTCCGTTCCAAATCAAGCTTCACCTTTTGACTTTTCAAAGTTGACTTGAAAAATGTTTGATCTTTAATATCTTCCATTAAGGGTAATTAAAACTTGTGAAAATTGATATTTTGAAAATATATGCTATAACGAATCTAACAATATATCACACGACAATATTTATACTTATATACCGATTCAATTTTAGGGTCAAAGTTAAGAAGTGTTGACTAAATGAATAGTTAAATTGCAGCTTGAATTGGGAC
>JAULKK010000006.1:1534105-1547369 GCA_032355705.1 Rubia peregrina
CACACGATGCTCATGATGCCATCAGGGGTCGAGATGGATATAATTTTGATGGTTGTAGATTAAGGATGAGTGGACCTCCAGCGCCCTTAGTATTTGTGAATGGAATTCATTTAGTTCACTCATAGTGGTCTTGATATAGGTTGAGCTTGCTCATGGGGGAAGAGGACCCTCCTCTTTCAGTGATCGGCGCAGTGGTTATGGTGGTGGTGGTGGGGGTGGTGGTAGGGATGGTGAGGATGTAGGCCGTTACGGTATTTCTTGCCATTCATAATTTCTAGGTATGGCTCATACTACTCATGTTCTGCATTGATTTTTTTGCTACCCAATGTCGATCGATGATTCTAACCCCCCGAGTTTGGTCATATTCTTGTGATGTATGCAGTTATTGTTCGTGGGCTTCCGTCTTCTGCTTCTTGGCAAGATTTGAAGGTGAGAAAGACACCACACACAATATTTGCTGCTATATGTCTGACCACATCCAAGTTCTGTAACAAATATATTTTGGAATCTCTCAGGATCACATGCGCAGAGTTGTGGATGTTTGCTTTGCAGAAGTTTCATGTGACGGTGATGGTACATGTTATTAGAATTTTTATAATGATGTAAGCTCTTTAATAGTCATGTTACTGAGAATTGTTGGATGCAAGAACTTATGGGATGGTTGATTACACTAACTATGACGACATGAAATATGCTGTAAGTTAGCTTGAGAATAATTGCCTTTATATTCAATTATCAATAAAATGATCTTCTAATATGTTTTTATCTTCCCCAGATTAGGAAAATTGATGACACTGAGTTTAAAAATCCTTGGACAAAAACCTATATCAGGGCATGTACAAGATGCTGGATCTTCCATATTGTTGAGGACCATGTGTAGGGGATATACTTATTTCCTCTTCTTTGCAAGCAATGAATCAGACATGTTCCTTCCTTCCAAGGTTAAGGAATACAGAGGCAGCCCATCACATAGCCGAAGTAGGAGTTGCAGGAGAAACAGATCTCCCAGGAGGATGAATAGGTAAGTAATCAAACCAATATCTTGCTCGGCTTTGTTTCATCCTGTATCCTAATATGCAATGCTTGCATGATTGTATCTACAACAAATCACTAGAGTGACCTGTCTCTTGTTCTTGCTCCAAGTCCAAATTTCCATCTCATATCAAGCCGTCTAGGTTTGTGGATATATTTTTTTGTTTATCTCGACATTCTATAATTTTCCATCCTCTGATCTTGGTTAACTCACTGGTGTGTGGTTGAATTTTCAGAGCCAGATCGAGGTCAAGGTCCGCCTCCCCTTTTTCGGTAAGCTTACTGGATTCTTCCTAAAGTAGTTACTCGGTGAATATAGCATTCACTTATAAAGTTCCTGCTTTATCCAAATTATTTGATTGATGCCATTGTTCACATGCGCACTGCCAGTCCTTGATTTTGCTGTGCGAGCTTGCTCGAGATGCACTACTGGTTCTGGAAGCTGATAATTCCATCGAGGATCTGCTTAATTATTATCCTTCCTAGGGTTTATCAAGATGCTTAGATATGTGAACATTGGAATTAAAATACCATGTTATCCGTATGCTTTGGAATGGGATTGAAATAATTATGAATCAATCATTTACTTGATGTTCGTCTAGTACTATTTTGTATGAATTTTTTTAAAATTGTTATCTCTGTAGGGCATATTTTAATTTGTTTTTTATCGTTTATCTTTAGTTTTTATCAAATGTATCTTAACCTTTCTTTTTAATCTTGTAAGGTTCCTCAAGGGAGCTTGCTGTATTGACCATCATTTATATTCAACTTCATTAAAAAAAAATACCTGCACGTATACCACTGATTCTGTGCTGACTTTATTTTATAGCATAGACTAATACAGAGTCTATCATTATTAGATGAATATTGTACTATAAGTGGAAAGAAGTCCTTTGCAGATTTCAAATTTATTTGTGTCATATACTGTAGAACATTTTTCCATAACGGTTTTATGAGATTCTTAAGTTTATTTCACATGTCACTCACTTGTTATCATGTTCTTGATTTTAGTTATTGAAAAATATTTTTAAAGGAGGAAATTGTTATAATTGCTCGCTGTTTCCGGACTGGTTCTAGAATAGTGGGTGTAGGTTTCATTGTTTTAGTTTTACTGCATATACATTCTTTTGTACATGTCATTTGGACATTTTTGGTCGGATATTTATTCTTTAAAGCTTCTTTCAATTCAGGATGCCTGTGAATGATTGTAATATTGTTTGGATGAATCTAAAACTGGCTTATCTCATTTGTTTTACTTCTCACTGAGTTATTCTAAGTGATTGAATGATCACGTGGTGGTGTTTGAATTTGGTTTAGCTGCTATCTACTTTCATTTGTAGTTATCTGGAAGAGGACGTTCCATGGTGTTCTGCTGCATCACATTATCCCTCCACATCTTGAATCTCACAATCTTCTCGGTACCATTACTATATTTCATCTCTTTTCTTTTGATCATTTATCTCATAAAGGTGCACTTGAACTCATGAAGGGGACACAATCTTAGGTTATTTACACTAAATGACATTTATGTGATGTTATGGAATGTTAATTCTTTAGTATTCTTTGAATTTATCCTATTTGTCTTTGTAATTTGATTATGTGTGCAGATGTAACCAAGGCTCTTAAGGAGTTGGAACTCACAATCAAAAGAGCTCCTGATAGACTGAATCATGGATATTTTCTTGGATGCCAGGTTGCTTTCTACCCACATTCTTTGCATTGTTTATCTTCTTTGTTGTACCATTTGAATTTTACTTTTTATAATTGATCCTTTCCAGAGAACTGAGATAAGAATTCTTCTAATGTGCTGTCACTAAGTAAAATAATATGATAAACTCTTCAGAGGTTGTGAGATTGTCACTAAGTAACATTGCTTCTATTGTAGGGAGGTGAGATTGTCTGTTATAAACACTTGAGAGGCAGTCAGGCAGTTGTTATGAGACGATTTTGGAACCTGAGTTTCCATGACACTAATCTTTTCATGTCACCATCTCTTGTCCCATTCATGTTTTCATATTGAACTTTACCTAATGTTGGACACATCTTCTCATAATGGTATCTGATATTGATTAGCAAAAATAAGAAAATATATGGGAATTCTCCTCTATGCACACTCAGATTGCACCGAACACAAGGATGTTGATGGTAATGTCTGTTTGCAATGATTGACCTATTTGGCTAAGGAATTTGCTAAGGGTGTCATTGCTCTTTTTGACAACTCTCAACTCTATTCTTCAAAAAGAGACCTTGGTTGGAGTAATTGCTGACCTCTAGGAATGTTTTTTTATGTTTGATTTTAGATCCATCTTTCTAGTACTATGCAACATTTACTGATGAAACTGATGTGTGAGTATTTAGTTGCCCATGTATTATATCAAATTTGGAAATAAGCTCACAACATCAAATCAATGATACAACTTTCAGTTACTGATTCCTTTTGTTTTAGAGCATCTACATATACTTAAATAAAAAGGATTTTTTTGTCAATTTCTGATATAAGAAAATGATTTAGGGGAGAATGTGTGCATCTTTAACCTTGGACGACTCATGCCTTATCTTTGTGAACTGAGTTTTGCAAATTTTTCGGTAACAGTGGAATGTGTTTCTTTAGCCATTCCCTTCTCCTTCGTGACTCTTTATTTCCCATAAGAAACTTAAAGTCCTATTGCACTATTACTGAGTAAAGCGGGATAAGGGCCTCCATCATAATGTGCGCCCTCATTTTCTTTGTTAGTTGTGCGTCCCTGTTCTGGTTATTTACCTTTCTTCCTGTAATGTTTATTTTTGATTCCGCAGGCTACCACCATGTGGATTGTTCAGGTTTGAACCTCCTAGTTTCCGATTTCTCAATTCTGTCACCTAGAATGATATCTACATGTATAAGACATGAAAGCAATTTCTATTTTCTTATTGCGGCTGCATGTATTGTGCTTGATAATTTGCCTGAGAGGAACTTTTGTGTTGCTAGAAATGAAGCAGAGCAGCTTGTATCCATTTTTATATGTTCAGTTAATTTTTCTGATAAATCTACCTGTTGAAAATTAGTCTCTGCTCTTAGATGCTTATGTTGAGCCATGGAGTGATTTTCTCCCCGTTATATGAAGAACTCTTGTCTCAAGATCATTTGTTTGGGGTGTTTTTGAGTCTTTATGCGGAATTGTTGACTGTAAGCAAGTTATTCAGTAGTTATTGATGAACTGTTTTGATATTGAGATTGAAGTTAAAATTCATGATCTCTGTTTCGATGTTGTGCACTTGATTGTTTCTTTTCTGTGCTCAGTGCTTCCGATGATCTTAGACTTGTGACTCACGAGGCTAACACGTGGTGTAAATTGTAGGAAGCTTATTTGATTACTAAATTGGAGTCCGCTGAGATGGCAAGACTTTTTCTTATGCATTCATTTTGATTTCCCATACTATTTCTCTAATGAAGAACTTCTTTATATTAGCGAATATAAACTCTTTTGAAGGTCTTACTTTTTTCCAATGAATTTTAATCTCAACTATGAAAGAGGAGGGAACTTCATCTTTCTTTAAGGATCTAGGGCCTTTTCTTATTGGAATAGCACAATATCTTGCAGTGAACCTTTGTGTCTTTTACTTATCAGCCTTCTCTTATAGAGATTAAAGCTTCTAATCACTTTGAATTTGTAAACAGGCAAAGTAAATATGTCTCAAATTTGACCTTCTGTGATCTTAGGGACAAGAAAACTCGAAGATTTTTTAAAAAAAGTTGAACCATCGCTCATCACAAGCTTGGTATCACCTTGCCACTCTTGTGTTATCCTCTAGATACAATAAGAAGACAAATGCAAATGAATCACATGCCTTACAAACAGTATTGGATGCTTTTAATATGTGACTTTTAACAAGTTTTGTTTGATTGAGTTCATATGCATAGGAATTTGTGATTTACTGCAGTTTAAAGAAGTGATAATTATTAGATCATAGATGTGGCACCCATTTCATCTTTTGAAAGTGAAAAAGAGGCAAATAGTGAAGAAACTGATCGTACTCACTCAATTTTTTTGAATCTCACTCATTAAAACTAATTTTGAGCAAGGGGAAGTGTGATGATAAGGCCTTATCGTAGTCAGGGACTTTTGAAGTAAATCAAGCATGATTTTTTTATATTTTATATGGTTTAGTCATTGTTTTATGTTGTGACTTTTCTCAATGACCCCTTTATTACTAGGTGCCTCACATAAACCAGTGGTACACATGGGATTGTGGCCTTGCTTGTGTTTTGATGGTGTTGAGAACTTTAAGCATCCGACATGGGGATATTGAAGACCCGAAACAGCTCTGTTGTACGACGAGATCAGTTTGTTTTCCTTGATTGTATTGTGTATTTATCTCATAAATGATGCTCTTTAGCATGTTTTTGCGTAATATTACCTGATGCTTTGACTGTTTTGTTGTTGATGGTGTTCAGTTTTTAGACGAATGTTTTCTGAGTTATAGATTGTGCATAAGCTGGTTTTATTGCGCACTAACTATGAGAAATGGCAGGATTTAATTCTGATGCTATTGTTTCCTGCAGTACTTGGACTGTTGATTTGGCATATCTGTTGCAAAAGTTTTCAGTTAAATTCTCCTACTTCACTGTAACATTAGGAGCAAACCCAAATTTTTCAGTGGAGACATATTACAAGGTGATCTGCAGTTTTAATATATAGTTTCAAAATTCATATAATCAGTTGCGTTGTTATCACACGCCTCATGAACTCCTTATAGATCTCTACTACTGCCATGGACTTGGCTTAAATAATTCGTGAACTATTTGATTAGTTTATTTTTTTGATAATCTGCTGCTTACAGAGTTGCTGAGTATGATGATGGTGTAATATTAAAATTTCAAATGTTGATCTTACACGAAGACTTGATTTTTTCTACTTCCCTTGGGAAAAAGCATTCTAATTGTGGGTGACTGGATTCTTCTTAAGCTTTTGAAAGTGCATGTTGATTGTATCCTGTAGTAGAAGCATCCTGTTTTCTTACACTGTTCATCATGCCTGTGTTTAGATTAGATGTTAAATATTGCAAAAGTTCTAAGGTTTGGGTGCATACATGCAAGATGACCTTGAAATGTTCGTCTGGGATTGGTATAATGGGAAATGTTCTGTCTTACTTGTGACCAGTCAACGACATTCTAGTACTTCCATGGGATGTCGTGGCAGTGTCATTTCCAGTGTCCGGTTATATTTGTTAAGATTTTTCAGGTTATTTGTCTCCTGCACTATCGACACTGTATGTGTAGCTTCTGCATAGGTTTATAGTACCTCTATACTGGGTGGCAAGGATGAGTGTTAAAACCAAGGACAATCTTTCTAATAATTTGTGGGATTATTTGATCAAGAACTTGAAGAGTTGTTTGAAAATTTGTTCACGAACTCAGTTTTATGTGCTTATTGCTCCATTTTCTTGGTTGCACTCAGGACCAACTGCCAAATGATCAACAGCGTGTTGATATGTTGTTTCAGAAAGCACGTGATGCTGGTATTAATATAGAGGTAAGTCAATGTATGGTATCGGTTCAGAGCAGCATTTGTTCATGTGTGCTTGAAATTTATTGTCATGAGTCATGACTATGGTTACATAGCAACAAAATTGACGATACTAAGTCTTTTCCTACCACACCTATCAATAACAAGAACTATGCCTTTTTTCCACTGTATGGGGTCGGCTATGTATTCTAGTACTGGTTACTACAATTTTTTACTTCTGGCATCTTTTCTTCTTGTAGTATCATCTTGTTGTCCTAAAGTCCAGTCACTTCTTTGATTTGCCCCCTCTAAACTCTCTGTGACAGAGAATCTGTAAAAAGATTAACTTTGCACCCATCCTTCACATTGATGCAAAATTTTAAGGCAACGTATTATAAGAAGATAGTACTGGTAGGGATTTTGGTTGAATCCCCTTAAGATGGGACTCTTTTTTGAGATACAAAACAATGTACTGTAAACCTTGTATTAGTAAAGTCTAAAAATCGTACTGATTTTGAATCTTATTTTGAACAGTGCAGATCGTTTACTGGAGAAGAACTTTCTCTGATAGTTTCGTCTAGAAAGTATATTGCAGTCGCTTTAGTCGATAAGTGCATACTAAGGTACACCTTTCTCCAAGTACGTTCTTAATACTTCGGGTTTTGTAGGAAATATTTCCAGTCGGTTCTTTTCTTTATCTTGTTTAATGCATCTTTGCAGTCGATGTTGGCTAGAGGATGCATGTATATCTGGTTTCTACGATGACACCCCAAGCTATATTGGTGAGACTTTTCACTTTGCATTACTTGATGTGGAGTTAATTCACCTTCAAATTCATTTCATTTAAATTTTACCAATTGTTTTACTTTCTGAAATTTTCAACTTTTTGAAGGGCACTACATAATAATTTGTGGCTATGACGCCTCTGCAAATGAGTTTGAAATTCGAGATCCTGCAAGTTCAAGGTGTGACGTTATTCTAAGTTGGTTTGAAATTTGTCGTGCAACATTATCAGGAACAGTTGCCATGTTGATTCATGACAAATTGCATGGCTATCTTTGTCCTAAAACAATCTAAAAAGAACCCTTTCCAGTTCTTGTTTGTCTTCGTTTCTGCTAAATTTCTCCTACACTTAAAACACTTGGTGACAAAACAATTAACAGGAAACACGAGAAGATCAGTTTAGGACGTTTACAAGAGGCTCGCCAAGCATTTGGAACGGATGAGGATCTCCTTTTGGTAAGTAATTCTTTCTAGCTACCTTAGTTGTTAATATGGCTTCCCTTTTACCACACAACATATACACGGGATGTATAAGTACTCCCTCGTGCTGCGCTGCTATGTAATCGCTATTCATATTTTTTAGCAGATATCTTTGGAGAAAATGGATAATCGAAGCAGTCCTCTGCTGTCGCTATTTCCTTAAAATACAATGGCTTACAAAGGTGAAGATTGCTTTGATACCGTCAGTCTGTTTGTACACTTTGTACATGGTACCAGTTACGCTTATTACAGTAGCCGTAAGTCTCTCTGTTTGTACATTTTGTACATGTAAGGTGAATGTTGCTGCAGCTACGCATGTTATTTTAGCCGTGTTACTGTCACCCTCTATGTTGTGATATTCGTGGAAATGATTTGGAAGGAAACTTGTGTATAGCTGGTAGAATTAAAATCCTCCTGTTAACAGAACGAGTATTGAGTCTGCTGATCTAGTTGATGAACGTTGGCCATCTGTTTTCTTTCTACCTATCATTTTATTGGTTCTTGTTGGGAAAATTTGCAGTTTTTTGTCTCTTAACTCTTTAGTTCAGATGGTCTGAATTTAATCAAGAGATGGTCGGTATCTGTTGTGGAAGGTTTTTTACTTTCTTATTCTACTCATCTCTTAGAGAGGGAAAATTATTCTAAAAAGCCGTTGCATTTATATTTTACGTACATCCAGCCAATCATGATATATCTTTTCACTAATGGATGCATTATTTCGTCTATTTTGTGATTACCTATACTCTAAAAATTACAATCTTAGTCATGCAATTGTCTACCATCTTATGTGGTGCAACTGTTGTATAAAATAATTTATCATTTTGAAAATAATGGGTGTAGATTTGATTTTATTTTTTTTTGGGATGAAGGTTTGATGTTTTGAATATTAGGATGCTCTTTCTTTTCAAGTATCTAATCTGAAACTCAACTTAATTACATTAATAATAATAGTAATAATAATATTTTAAAAAATCTTTTCTTAGATCACCTAACATTCGGACTATTTATAAAAAATCTTATTTCGATAAAATTATATTATAATTATTTATATTTCTAGGTACACTCTCAAAAGTTTTTTAAAATTATAAGAAGCTCAATACATTGAATAAAAATTGTCACCCATAAAAGATATCTGGGTCTCTCAATAGTCGTTTGTCGATCAAAATCAGCAGCTTTAGAAGGAGTCAAGAATAGAATTTTGACGAAAGTTGAAAGTTGGGAACATAAAGAATTTCTGGTAAAGTCAGTGCTCCAAGCAATTCCCACTTATACTATGTCATGTTTTATGTTGCCGGACAATCTTATTGATGACATATATAACCTTTATAGCTGCTATTGGTGGGGTAGTACGCCTAAAAAGAAAGAAAATTCATTGGGTTAAATGGGCGAAGTTATGCTCCCCAAGGAGTATGGGAGGTTTGGGCATCAAAGAATTCAGTCTTCAATACCGCTTTGCTGGGCAAACAGGCATGGCGTATGCTAGTGAATCCCAACTCCATTGTTGTCAAGATCCTGAAAGCCAATTATTTCCCATCATCCACGTTTCTAGATGCAAAACTAGGATACGACCCATCATGGAGATAAATTTTGGAAGTTTGGAAATTATTATCCAAAGGGATTCGAAGGCGAATTTTTTCGGGAGCTGATACAAGTATAAAGAATGGCATATGGCTCCCAAGACTAGAACGTCAAAAACCCACATCCTTGCCAGTAAATTATCCCCAGAATCTCATTGTATCTCATCTGATGTCTGAACAAGGCAATAGGTGGAATGAATAGCTTGTACGAAATACCTACAATCAAGAGGAGTGTCAAATCTTATCCTATCATTACCTAGAAGTATAAATTCTCAAGCCATGGGCCAATGGGTATGGCAATCCTCGGGTGATGGTAAGTACACAGTCAAATCAGGCTACAATATTAGTATTAATTCTTCCAAATTTTCCTTTGTAGGAAATATGGCATCAGGTAACTATGGCCCCTCCCCACACTGGAGAAAGATCTGGTATCTAACGACACAATCAAAGATCAAACACTTCTTGTGGAGGCTTTGCAAAAACAATATGCCACCAACAATCAATGTACTCAAGCGACTTATGTTTGCCGAATCATGCTATTTGAGTTGCAATATGTAGAATGCTTCTCTCAACCATTTATTTTTAATTGTCTGTTGACACATCAAGTTTGGCTTGCACCAGAGTTGCATGCAAATATCTTCGTATATGAACAACAAACTACGAATTTGTGGGTTCAGGATTTAATATTAGAACTAGACCCACACGATATGGCAATCGCAATCGTCATTCTATCGCAGTTGTGGTATCATAGGAACAAACTTCTGCACGGGGAAATCCACGAGCTTCAACCAGATCATTGTGCTATTTACACCATGAGAATGATATCTGACTTGGAAAAATAAATTGTAAAGTGGTACCTAACAATGAAAATCGCAGTCATATCGCCCATTTGCCTTGACACGGCAGCACGCTTTATTCTGATGCAGTTATATCTTCAAATCAAACATGTTTTGGATGGTGCATACAATCTTATGAAGGCTCATGGGTGTATTGAGGATAGCATTACATACCACATCTTTATACACCAAAACATGCATAAGCTCTCACCTCTCTGAATCTGATTACTCTCAATCATAGAAGCGAGCATTCATATGGAGAGAATTCAAGGAGATGCACAAATAGTGATCAATGCGGTGAAAAAACTAAATGAAATTTTATCGGATTTTAGCCTCATCGTTGATGATATAGTTCATCTTGTTGCTTAAAGTAATTGCCCATAACTAATCTGGAATAGACGACAACAAACATTATATCTCACACTTTAGCTCAATATGTTAAAACTCTGTGTATTCAATTTCACAGTGGGATCACATCCCAATTTTTTGTAGCACGTATTTAGAATGAATGAAACCACAATATTTTATCTCAATAACAAATATTAAATTATTTCATTAATTATATTAATTTTAACATGATTCCATTAATTAGGCGGGAGCAAATGCTCAAAATGGTACCAATTTTTATTCGAAATTCACAGTTTGATATCCAAATTTTTAAAAAATGTACCACAAACATACCCAGTTTATCATTTATGTTCCAAAATGATCTCATGCCGACAACAGTAGGTTTTAATTTGGTCAAAATTCTGGTCAATGGTTGATGGGGTTAATAGGTAATAAGAAAAGAGTTGAGGGGATAGGAAGAATAAGTTATAAACTCTCTAGCCCCTTCTCCTTTCATCAACCGGCCGCCGATGGTCCTCCGCTCTCCGACGATTGGGGCTTTAAGACTTATCTGATCCTCTTCCATACACTTCCTATTGAACGCGAAATTAAAAGATTTTGGTTTGGCTAGACACGTGGAGCACGACAAGTCACCGGATGTCACGGTGGCTACCGAAATATATATTGACCGGGAGAGCTTCCGAGAAAACCGACGTCTTCGGCTACAGCACGGTGGTGAGCTGGTTTCGGCCGAGAGAGAAGGAGGCGGAGAAGATCAGAAATATGGTGGAATGGGACTGAAACTACTTAGTTACCGTCTGCTTGTAGCAAAATTTTCCTTGGCATTAGCAATGCCATAGCCCATACAGTAATTCAGAGTTAACATAATGAAGGGATCAAAACAAGTATTTCCCCGCGTGGCAATTCAGAATCCTCAGGAGTGGTTTTGTTCGTTCACATTCGCAGTCTCTGGATATCAGACCGAGGGAGCAAAAATGAGCATCATACGAATGGAGCAGTGCGTTCAATCATGTCTTCAAAGAGCTTTGACCTCTCTGGGGGCTTTCGCGGGTTTTTATGGTCGTCATTACATTAGACAGACCGGAGCTGCGGAGGGCAAGCTCATTGTGAAGCCTTGAAGCCCTATCGTCGGAGAGCGGCGGACCATTGGCGGCGAGTTGAAATGATAACGACATGGATTATGGAAGGAGAAGGGGCTTATCTTTCGCTGCTTGTGGCCCAATTAATATTGGTATGGGCTGTTCGGGCTTTTGAAGCTGATATGGGCTTGACTTCTATTTTCTAATGGGACCGGTACGGTAATTATATTGGGTCAAAAGACTATGTTTAGTTGCCCACACCAAAAAGAAAAGTGCCATACTACTTTAATCAGATTCCTTGTGTTCGTGAATTATTAAGAAGAAGATGTACGTACCTTTTTCTTAGATCATGAAATTGAAGTTGTAGAGTAGTATGACCCCTTTGACTGACATTTTTTATGGCATGTTTGACCATTGATAACTTTTATTTTATACAATAACTGGCATCATGTGAGATGTTTTTGAATTCTCCGTAACGCATAGTTTGTAAAAAGTAAAATTTTATAGTCTGTTATCGTATGTAACTAAAGTTATCGGTGGTCAAACATAACTTGAAAAAATAATTTTTAAATGGAGACATAAATAGAGGACCGGAGGTAGTACAACATTATTGGACGGAGAAACCGATAAAGTAAATATTGGTGAGGATAGAACAATCTGTGATTTTCTCCACTTTATTGCAGTAGAAAAGAGACTGGAAATGAGCAGGAGTTTTGGAATATAATAACCAGTTTGGTCGTATCATATGATAAAGAAGGAGTAGGGCTCAGTTCAAAAAAGAAAAAACGTTGAGGAGCCCATAGTTTATGAGTTGCGGTGAGATTCGGTGCTAACAAAAGCGTTTTAATACTATAACATTATAAATTATAATACTCTTTTATCTAGTCCTGAATGAAATTAAAATACCCCTATGTCCCTCTAATTCTGTCGCACTTCTTCATTTTTTACTATTTTTTAACGATTTTGTAATTTTAATATCTTAAAATGTATGTAACAATAAATTTAAAAATATGTGTTACAATTAATGTAACAATATCTCACACGGTAATTTTTAAATTTATATATCTATAATTTTTTACAATAACTTTATTGATGAATAGTGACCTAAGACACATACAGAGGGACGGAGGGAGTATGTCAATTTTACTTGTAAGAATAAAATATAACTCCATCAAACACGACTCCAGACTCTTGACTTGGACCTAATTCTTTAAAGGATTTGTGTTTGTGAATTAGCACGTTTGATTCGCCCAAGTCATTAAACCGCAGTCCAAATTTGCTTAGAGCATCTCCAATGCGGGAATCATTTGGTTGAACGTCGATTGCCACATAATACCAAGAGACACTCTAACCAAAATAATGTCTCAAACACAAGGGTCAGTTGAAGCCTCAAATCTGACGTGGATATAGTTTTAATTGACACCGTCGAATAGACCTTCTATATTCAGACCCCCATATCGAAACTTTCACTTTGACACGTATGTATTTGGCTTTACATTGTAAATTTTATTGTAATCCCAGCAAAATTTATAACAACATTTTTAATACTCAATCAAAAGTAGATTGAATTATTTTAAAATTAATATTTTAAAATTTCATAGATAAATACAATTAACAAAGTGTATGAATTATAACTTTTGATA
>JAULKK010000006.1:1559566-1571241 GCA_032355705.1 Rubia peregrina
GCAAGATTCCTTCAATTTCATCCACTCATTCTACTTTTTACTTTCTACATTCAATTCCATCCACTCATTTTCCTCACCTAAATCCAAGCACCTAAAGCTATGGTGTCAATAAAAAGAAAACAGAAGAGTATTCTGTTTGAGTTGTGATAGATTTTTATAGAGTGTGTTTTTATAAATGAAATTAACTTATTTTAAAAATAGCTAGAAGATAATTTTCTCCAAAATATAACTTCGGCTTTTAAAATAAATCTTTTTTAATATTTTAACAAATAGTTAAAAGCGTTTTTATGTATGCAAAATAATTTTTAAGTCCGGTAGAACACATCCTGTACTACCTTCATCCCATAAAATATGACACATTTTGATTTTTGAAAGTCACACAGAGTATTATATATGCAAGACTATTATTATGTTATATGTTGCTAATTCATCACAACATATATTTTTAAGTAATTATTATTTTTAGATTTTCTTACACACATAAATAAGATATTAATAATTGAGTTGACTTTCATAAGTTAAAATGTGTCTATTTTTTTGGGGATGGAGGCAGTATTACTTATTACATTAGCCAAGTTTAAATGTGTTTTTTTCTTTCTCCTTTTACATTCTTTTGTATCTATATACTCCCTCAACCCCGCTAACAACTTTTTTACTTTTCATTTTGGTGTGTTCTATTCCAACCAAATTTACCCTATCAAAACTCTTAATTTACCATTATTTGCTACTTTTTTAATATTATTTATGGCATAATCATGCAAAACTAAATTTTTATTTAAAAGATGTCGATACATCAATTTAAATAAAATGTCAATAATACACACAACCATAATCAGGATTTCTACTTTACAGATGGCGATGAAAATGACTATGAAATAATGAGGGTGCAGATGGAGGAAGCTACGAATGAGAGAGGCTACATGATAGGTTGGGCGCCACAAGAGGAAGTTCTGTCGCACGCGGCTGTCGGCGGGTTCTGGACGCACAGCGGATGGAACTCTACGTTGGAGAGTATTGCAGCCGGAGTTCCGATGATCACATGGCCGTTCTTCGCGGACCAGCAGACAAACAGCAGGTTTGTTGCAGAGGTTTGGAAGAATGGTTTGGACATGAAGGATATATGTGATCACGCCATTGTCGAGAGAATGATCAGGGAATTGATGGTGGAGAAGAAGGATGAGTTTCTGAAGAGGGCTAGTGAATTGGCGGAGTTGGCAGAGAAGAGTATTTCGGATGGCGGTTCATCGTTTTGTAATTTGGACAGTTTGGTTCAGGATCTTCAGTTATTGGGCAGGAAGTAATGCTCTATCTGAAATGGTCTTAGATCAGTGCGGGCGCCCTAAAATTAAAGGGGCATATATATTTTTATAGCCCTTTTATATGTATCAGTTTTTGTCTTATTATTTTCCCTTTTTATTTTTTACCGGTCTTAAAAAATCCTTTAACTTAAGATGTCTTTCAACCAAGGCCCAATTAAAAGGGCTCAATTAAAAAGTAACTTCTACATTGTAGTTTAGGGATTAAAAAAATATAAGAAATTGAAGTCTCAATATGTAAAGAATTCTAACGGCTTTTGAGTTTGGTACAATATTCTTGACCCACCTGGTAGCAAGAAGAATCCCATTTCCGCCATTATAATTTCTTTATATACCACTCCATCTCAACTAGTAATTCATTTAAATTTTTTTACTAAATAATTACCTGGTATAACAACAGTCGACACAAATATGTGACTAATTTTTTCAAATATTGAATTTAAAGTTAGCCAAATTAAAAGACATGAATATGTAACTACTTCCTTCAAACATTGAATTTAAAAAGGTAATAAAACACCAAATAAAAAAGGTAATAAAAGACAATTTAGTAATTTACTATACTTTAAACATGATTTTTAAAAAATATTTTGAAATTCCAAATTGAAATTTTGAATGCTTTTTTTAGTTTAAGAATTTTCATTTTTGTTTGGAGTGTTTGTTGGAATATTTAAAAATGTAAAATATGAGAATGAGACATTGCTTAATACTATATTCTTTCTGTTCTTTAAAAAAAAAATCATACATTGACATTTTTGAAGAAAAAATCTCATATGTTTGATTATTATTATCTTTAAATATACATATTAAAATTTACAAAATTATATTTAAAAATTACACTTTATGAAACACCTAAATTTTAGGACAAAAGTGACATACTTTAACACTATTTTTTAAAAAGAAAGGTTAAAATCGAACGGATGGAATATAAGTTTTATGCAGGGTGTTTAGAATTTATAATCTTCACTTTAATTAAGTTATTGAACTACATAGTAGTTAAAAATAATATCAATAACAATTAAATTTTATATTAATATATTTTACATATTTTGTATCGATTTTTTTATATGTTTTTATAGAAGGGGCCAAATTTATTTTTTGCCCAGTGTCTCAAAACACATTGGACCGGTCCTATGGCCTATTAGTCGTATGAGAATTGAGATACTCCGTACCAATCATTATTTGCATATAATCTTTTTTTTCATTCAAAGATGTCGAATTTTGATCATATATTTGAATGCATATGTATGTAATATAATTTTATCGTATGAGATATGGTTAGATTCGTCATAACATGTAGTTTCTAAGTAACATTTTGTTATGTTACAATATTGTCCGTAGCTACATATTTTTACAGTCAAACATACTTATTGGATACTTATTAGATACCGTAAATACTTATGTTCATTCAAACATACTTATTGCGTTCACCAATTGTCCATTCGGCAAAAAAAAATCTGTCTCATAACATATACTAGAGTTCATAAATATAAATACTCATAAATATGGATGGACACGATAATAAAAAAAATTGTTTTAATAAACACGTCATATTAAATTTACTTTTATGATAAAAACACTGCAATTTGTAAATTAAATAAAAAATTACCATCAATCAATTTCATGAAATATAACAAGTAAAATACATAAATACAAGATAGTCAATAGCCGTTACAGTTCTTTTTAGTTAGACAAAATTGCAATCAACAAATCTGCATAAAATGTAGCTAGAGATGCTCTTACGAGCTTTGGATTATAAAACGACACGTTTTTTTATTTATTAATATATGTATAGAACACTTATGGTCTTTTTTATAGAATCAAGAGTTAAGTGCTAAAATGACCCCATGTTTTGGTCAAAAGTGTCAATCTAGCCCTGTAAATTTGAATGAACATTCTGACTCTGGAAACTTTAATTTGGTCAGAATTTCATGAATTAACTATTATACCCTTGTTTAAAAAATAAAAATTCACAAAAATGAAATGACAGTTATACCCCTTTTTTCTTCTCGGGTCATTTTTCTTTCCGCCATAATGCTACCTTCACCTCGCCGCCATTGCTTCTTCTTCTCTTCGTTAGGTTCCGGCGATAGTGGCTAGGGTTTGGTGGGGTGGGCTAGGTTTAGGCGGTGGTGACCAGGGTTTCAACAAGGGAGTGAGGTGCGGTGTGTGGGGGTTTCAACAAGGGAGTGAGGTGCGGTGTGTGGGGGTTTCAACGGCGGTGCGATGGATGTGAGGGGGAGTAATGGCGGTGGAAGAGGAGGCGAGTTGGAGGCGATTATGGTCGCCGCCGATGGCGGCAGAGCGACGTAGGTTGGTGGTGTTGGGCGGGTAGAGTTCAACGTTTCTTCTTAAACCCTTGGTAAAAAAAATCCAATCTTGAATTTAAATTTCTTCAAGGTAAATTTCTTTTAAGGTAACATTATCTGAAATTAGAAGAAATCCATTTGAAAACACGCTCCAAAATTAGTTCTTTGAACCAAGAATTAGCCTTTTGTTGTTAAATTCTGATGATTATGGTGTTGATATATATACCCCAGCAGTAAATTTTCTAACTTTGTCTAGGGTTTCACTGGCGTCGGCGGTGGCGGAGCGATGGAGATCCGGCGGCGGAGGTGGTGCTGGATGGGGTTTGAAGATGAAGAAGAAAAACCTTAGGGGTGGTTATGTCATAAAATTTCTAGTTTTGATATTAGGGTATTTTAATCTTTTTTTATTTGGTCAATGCTGGAAAATACCCAGTCAATGCCAGAATAGTACCAAAAGTTATATCAACACATTTGATGCAAAAGTTAGGTTTATAATCGTACTTTTAAATTATATAGGATTATTTTGACACTTTTAAAAAATAATAGGGTTATATTTGTATTTTTCCTAGAATCAATCGAGTTAACAGCCCGTTCTCATTTCTCATTCCGACAACCCTAAATTGATCCAAGTTTTACACATTTATTCTCCATTATTGTAAAATTTGGTCAACAATTAATGGCATTGGTTACTCATACAACGAATGTCATTAACCAAACGCTGCAAATGACAAAAAGACGAACCTCCCTCCATCAAACATTTCCTCCCCAATTCAGCCATCTCATCAGCCCTCCGACAAAACTCTTCTTTCCTCAAAACCATCAAATCCCTCACCATTTCTTCAACAACGGCTCGATCGCACGTATCCTTCATGTCCAGCCCCAGCCTCCACGCCGCGCTCACAAACCGGCTGTTCACCTGCTGATCCAGAAAGTACGGCCAGCAAATCATCGGCACGCCGGCGGAGATGCTCTCCAGCGTCGAGTTCCATCCGCCGTGGGTCAAGAATCCTCCGACCGCTGCATGTTCCAGAACCTCGGGCTGAGGAGCCCACCCCACAATGCATCCCCTCTGTCTCGTCCCCGCCGACAGTTCAATCGGAATTCCGCTATCCCAGTTTTCGCCGGCTACGAAGTCCGGCCTCATCACCCATAAGAAGTTAGCCCCGCTGTTCACCAACCCGTACCATAATTCCAAGAGCTGAACTCTTGAAAACGTTGTGATACTCCCGAAGCTCACGTACAGAACCGATTTCGCCGGTTGCCGGTTTAGCCAGTCCAGGCAGCTGCGATCCTCGGACCAGAAACTGGTTGAACCGGTGCCGGAAGAGGGCGTGGTTTTGGTCCTGACGTGAGCGTGGAATGGCCCGATTGCGTAGAGATTCGGGCAGGTTTTGCGCAGATGGGAAAGAACGGGCCCGTCGAGTTCTTCAAAAGTGTTGAGTATAAGCCCGTGCGCTCGACGGTTTTCTTCGCCCTCTCGCTTCAGCAGGTGCAGGGTATCGCTAGCTGAATCTCCTAAAGTATTCAACCTTGGTAGATCCCGTCGCCGGAGAAAAGATTCCGTCCCCGGAACACCGGTTACTAGCTTGTCCATGTCGCTGGAACCTGTAATTAGAAATACCATTTTAACCTAATATTCTTATAAAATTTGAGGTTCTTAAGCTCAATGGAAAGACATTATTTGAGGGTGTTAATTAAACTCGAATTGAATGGAGTAAAAGAAATATTAAGAAATGGGGAGAAAGATTTAGTATTTAAATTACAAATTCAATTACAATGGAGTAAACATAATTATTATACAATTGCAAAAGGCTACTATTTGCGCTCTTCATCAACATGATCTTATAATCTTTCTTTTTGAACAAATATTTATATTTCGTGATGTAGTGGGTGAGTGTCAGGATCATTTCATATCCGCGAGAGTGGAAAGTTTACTTTTACCCTGAGTTTTAGTAAGAATCGGGACGTACTTGTATCAGTGACATCCAGTGGAGGAAGCTCGCCGGAGTCAACGAGGCCGGGAAGACAAAAGAACGTCCACAGAGCACAGGGACTAACAGTCCGGCAATAGAAAATCGGAATCCCAATCTCCTGAGCAACATCATATGTCCACCCCATGATTCCGTCAGCTATTATGCACGTCGCCTGCCGGAAAACTCCGTCGCCGGAAGTCAACATGTCTTTCAGCTGAGGTTTGGTCTTCAGCCTCAGGGAGTCTAAAACCTCTGTGACTCTGTTACCGGAACGTGGGTGATCATCCGGTAGGCCGTCGCTGATTTCCCGGATCTGAAAACCCCGGTGATCTTTCAGAAGGGATTGGAGGTTTGAGGAGCTTAAAAGGCGGCGGTGAATGAACTCGGTGACGAGAAAGGTCACGTTTAAGCCTTCACGGCATATGAGTTCTGCTAGCTTGAACATGGATTTCACCGGACCTTGGTAACGTAGGGGAAATATAAGTACGTGCGGCGGAGCTTTCTCGGCCATTTTGTTTATTGTGCTCCGGGATCTACTGTGCAATTTGTGCTTTAAAGGTCCCAATGTTGCGTGTCTTTTTTGGACATTTGCCCGTGAAATGTATCCACGTGTCAGCATTCTACCCGTCTATTCTAGATTACATTTACTCCCTCCGTCCCAGTTCAAATGGCAAGAATTTTTTTTCACGATCTCCGACACATGTTTGACCATTAATATATTTAACTAGGTATTATATCGGTAAATAAAAATTACATGTTATAACGAATCCAACGATATCATTTACAATAATATTATTATTTATATATCTATTCAAATACTTTGTTAGTCAAAGTTTTCTTAGTTTGACTGAATCTTTGATTCCTTGCAATTTAAGCTGGGACGGAGGGAGTATGCTTGACCAACGCCTCAAATATATTTTTTATTCTAGCGGGTACCATCGCACATTGTGCTATATTATTAAATGCAATAGTAGGATTAAATTTTTAATTGCACAATACTACAATTATTAATTAAAATATTATGATTAATTTTTTGTTGTATATGTTGTGTCTTACATTTAAATTGAAAACAAAGAATTTTTAAAATTTTAAGTTTAATCATCTAAGAAAAACTATATGAGATAGTTATAAATCATTAAATATTAAATACTGTAAAATTTGATTTTTTAAATAATATTTCATTCAAATTATTTTAAAAATAATTGTTTATAAGTTGAGATTCATTTTAAAAGGCTATCATAATTATACGTATCTCATTGCAATAAATAAAAGTAAATATCAAATGACCTTATTAGTCTCGCTAATTATAAAATACCCCCATTTAACAGTTAGTCGGTCTAAAATAAAACTTTGTCACATATAAATTAATAAATAAATAAGTAAATAATATGTATACATATTTCTATAAGTACTCTATCAATGTATAAAAAATCTAAATATTTCATTTTTTCACATTGTGTGTTGCTTTAAATTTTCTTCACTGATATATATATTTATATATATATAGTACAATAAAATATTTAGGGTTTTAATTACTCCATTTGTTTCTCTATTTGTGGTACATTTACCTTATTGGAAAGTTTCTTTTTAAATGACACACTTTCCTGTTTTAGCAAGATTATTTAAATTTCATCCACTCATTATACTTTTTACTTTCTACCTTGAATTTCATACACTAATTTTTTTCACCTAAATCCAAGCACATATACATATGGTGCCACAAATAAAGATACACAAGGAGTATATTTTAAGAAGTTATATAGTAAATAATTAAATCAGTAACATATTATAATATTAGTATATTAGTTTTAGACAATTTGGGTTTAGGTTAGTCAAAATAATTTCAATATTCCCGATTGACAGAGTCATCCAGAAACCAAACAATTTCTATTATATGGTGTTTGAAATAACTTGCTAAATAACTTGCGGTAGAATTTAAGTCCTAAGTTATTATTGGGAAAGAATAAATATCAGTTATATTAATAAGGACGAACCTTTGGCAATCTTTCCGCAAAATTAATACAAAATTTTATATTCTCCAAATTTATTTACAATTTTAAAAAAGAAGCACATTCCAATTAAAATATTTAATAATTACATAATAATTTCTATCTAAACATTAGTCTGTTTAAAATAAGATTTAGTAATAATAATATATGCTTAAATGTTGACGTGGAGTATACAATTTGTGTCAAAATTATAAGCAATACGTATCAATTTGTCAGTACCGCTTGTAATGTGGCAAGTTTACGAGTAACTGAGGGATTCTCCCGTGATTTTGCATAGTATAAAATTAAAATAAATAAAATTAAAACTATTATATCATAATAACATCATTTAAGATTTTACTGAAGGACAAATAAACTAATCATAAAAAAAAAGTCAGCGTTATTGACCACATTCATTTATAAATCTCCAACTAGAATGCAATTCAATTATTTGTTCGACTAAAATTTCTTAATTTTGAACATATATACTGACTGTTCCAGCTAACTATGTATACTTTGAATTTCGTTAGTTGAATCAATCTAAATTTGAGTTGACCATTAATATTCATAATTATGTGTAAATACAATTTATAAATGGTTGATATTTTAAAAAATAAATGTTATTACAAATCTAACAAGATCACACACAACTATATACTAACTTTTTTATCAATTCAATTTTGAGATAAAAAATTAAAAATTAAATAGGTGAATAGTTAAAATGCAGAGAGAAAAATGGAGTAGTTGTATAGGAGATGATAAACTGTCTACATTTAGAACCCGATATAAACAATAACATGCATTATGTGAAACCTCTACTCCACCCATTAACAATTGGAAAATACAATTGTCAACAAAAAAAAGAGAGGAAAATACAAGTTGCAACGAAGCCACTGAAATAATGTTAAAATTTAATCGTACCCAACCCAGCTTTGACTCGAGGTTTAATTCCGGAGTGTCATTGACTTGATATCCTTAACCAAACGATCCAAGTTACAGTAAGAAGTACTTCCTTCCAACAAACATTTCTTAGCCAATTCCGCCATTGCAGAGGCCCTGTCTGAAAATTCCTGTTTTCTGACATCCAACAACTCCCTCACCATCTTCTCAACTATCCTTCTGTCGCAGGTATCCTTCATGTCCAACCCAAGCTTCCACACTTCACTCACAAACCTGCCGTTCACATGCTGGTCGAAAAAGTACGGCCACGATATCATCGGAACGCCGGCGTAGATGCTCTCCAAGGTTGAGTTCCAGCCACTGTGCGTCAAAAAACCGCCGACCGCAACGTGGGCCAGTACCTCCTCTTGCGGGGCCCACCCAACTAAATACCCTCTCTTCTCCGTTGCTTCCCGGAGCTCTACCGGAACCTTACTCTCCCAGTCCTCTCCGGCGATTGAATCCGGCCTAATCACCCACAAGAAGTAAGCTCCGCTGTCAACCAATCCGTGCCAAAAGACAACGAGCTGGTCCATGGTCAACGTTGCTATACTTCCAAAACTGACATAAATCACAGATTTCGGCGGTTTTGAGTCCAGCCACGTCAGGCAGCTTCTGTCTTCTTGCCATAAACTGCTAGATGACGTCGGCGCCTGAGTGGATAACTGGGCTTTGAGAAGCTCGTGAATAGGCCCAATGGTGTACAAGTTAGGGCAAACGGTACGAATGTGGGACAGTATGGGCCCGTCCAGCTCCTCAAACGTGTTGACGATTAAACCGCGGGCCCGGGAATTTTCCCGGCCCTCCGCTTCATATAATCGGAGATGTTTATCATTTACATCACCTAGACGGCAAAACGGTGGTAGATCCCGTCGCCGGAGAAAGGACCCCATACCCGGCAAGTATTTAATCAGCACATCCAGATCATCCTCTGAATCTGATCCACCAAAATATTAACAGTAAAAACAGCGAAACTTAAATTTGGCGAAAATATACAGACGAGAACTAAGTACCTGGGTAGAAAGGCAGTTCACCGGATTCAATGAGCTCGGAAGACAAAAGAATAGCCAGAGGCAACAGGGGCTGTAAGTTCGGACATAAACAATCGGGATCCCGATTTCATTAGCAACGTCGCAGGTAAACCCCAAGCAAGTGTCGGCGATGATGAAGTTCACGCCACGGAGGGGGCCTGAAGTCAACATGTCTTTGAAGATTGGTTTGGTGTTGGACTTGAGAGAATCAAACAGCTCGATGTACTTATCGCCAGATCGTGGGTGGTCGGCCGGGAGGCCGTCCGGGATGGTTTTGAACTGGAAACTGGGGTAATGATCGAATCGGCCCTGGATGTCGGAGTAACGGAGAAGACGGGCGTGGACGTGGTCTGTAACTAGGAAGGTGATGTGTATTCCGGCGAGGCAGAGGAGCTCTGCTAGCTTGAGCGTGGAGCTGATGGGTCCCTGTAAAGGAACGGGGAAGATGAGGACATGCGGCGGGGCGGGAGTCGGGTGATCCATTTCCGAAATGGAGAGCGTAGGGCGAGCAGTAGCACCAATCTTGAAGTTTGATGCTCTCGGACCGCTAACACCAAATACATATTGACCCAATTTTTTTGGAGTACTATGTGATAAAAGAGAGAAACTTTATCCGGCGAACCCTAAGCGCCGCACTAAATCTCCTCACAAAAGCCTTTCTTCTTCAATTTTCTTTTCTCCATCTCCCCGTGATCAAGGGAATATGGGAAAATAACAATTCTTTCGATTGATGTTCTTTTAATATTTATGTTATTAAATTAGTATGTATTATTGTTCGATCTGATTTTACAGATCGTGTGATTTTCTAGAAGGATTCTTGTTCTCGATCTGTATTTTTCAATGGGTTTCCTATTTTGACAACATAGATCGCGTTTTGGATCAAGATGCGTTATAGTTGTTGAAGATCTTTATTTGCCATAGGGATATTGATGCGTGATACACTCTACTTTGCCAAGTAATCATGGTTTTTGCAGAAGCGAGTTAAAATATCTGAGGGCCATGTTACAACTTTATTGGATTTCTACTATATAATAGTATAGACGGTAGGTCTGGTTGACGTGTAATTTGTATATACATGCAGTAGATTAGTTATTGCTAGAGGCTAATGATGTTAGATGTCAATTCCAATCATTGTAATCGTTGTTGGGCATTTTCCAAGCATCTTTGAATGATTGATTTTAAAAAAAAGTGAAACTTTATGGTGAACCCACAGAGTGACTGATGTGGCAATAATAATAAAAACACATGTATCATTAATTAGTTGGATTTTTTTAAAGGAAAGTGATTAGAACATCTCCAATGGTTTGGGCCTTCAGGGGTCTTCCTTATTTTTAGGTGTCACGTGTCAGATTTTGATTAGAACTTCAGTATAATGTAAATAAATGAGATGGATTGATGGTGATTGTAAAAAATCCATCTCCAATGCAACCATCACATTTATAACTTCAATATGACATGACAACACATGAAGTTTAATCAAAACAACATAAGATATGACCTCACACAAAAAAAACCCGCTCGAACTCACCCACAAGGCCACATTATCAACGAAAATTTGACAAACCCTAAAACACACCATAAAAATGGGATCGAAAATGGATAAAAGTGACTTATTAGCAGCAATAAGGATTCAGACATACCATATTTTTGACTTCCCCTGTTTTAGGCCCCAATGGGTAACTCGGTCGGTCGACGGCTCCATTAAAGTACTCATTCGACAACGTAGAAAGATGGCAGCGGTGATTGATGAGATTTTCCTTCGAGTCTGGTGGCCTGGAACGATGGCAACGAAAAAGGTGAACGATGATCAGGATGAAAGTTTTGGAGAAGAAGACGAAACGTAGCGGGAAAGAAGGAAAAATGAAAATAAATTTGGGGGAAAAGGATTGAAAAAGAAGCGGGAGTAATGCGTCTTTTCATCTTGTTTAATTTTTTTCTTTTTTAAAGTGAGGGGTAAAATCGTTATTTACTATTAAAAATTGGCCTAGTCCGGCGTTGACAATCAAAGTCAACGGAACCCAGGTTATTTTGGCATTTTCTAGTTTTACAAGGTTATATTGGCACTTTCAACCTAAAATCAGTGTTATTTTGGCACTTTCATCCTAAGAATAAATTAAGTGTA
>JAULKK010000006.1:1588310-1598716 GCA_032355705.1 Rubia peregrina
CCTGGAAAATGAAAAACATCAGTATGAGAAAAAAAAATAAAAAAACATCAACTAAAAATTACAGTACCTCAAAAGTATAAATTATTCACTCAAAAAATCATAAAACGTCAACAATTTTTTTAAAAAAAAACTATAAATATCAACCCATGTCACCAAAAAAAAGCTACAAATATCAACTCCTAATACCTTAATCTCATTCAAAAAATAAAAAACATCAGCATCTGAAAAATAACACTACAAACATCAACTCCTATTACCAAAACCTCAGCCGGAAAATAAAAAAATATCAATATGAGAAAATAAAAGAAACTTTAAATATCAATCCATATCAACAAAAAAAAGACAAAACATCAACTCATATCAATTAAAAAGAGACACGACCCATCTGTAGTTATGAAAAAGTCTATGTACTGCTGCTGCACAAAGACCTTAAACTACTTTGTAGAAAATGAATTATTTATCTGAACATACTCACAGATCAAGCTCCCAAATTCACAAATACTACATTAAACACATTTCACAAAAGCAAACAAACAAGCTATTATGAAAAACAAGCAAGAAAATGGACAAACCATCTGCCCTTGCTTTGCATTTTTCTTGATCTCAACAATGAGCTTCTTCTCCTGAATCTGTAAACCTTGCCTCTCCCATTCTATATTGCGAATCGAGCGATCGAGCATCCTTTTATTCTCCCGCAAGAGCTCTACAAATGACAGTGACACATCAATGGTCATGAAAAGAAAAGATTCACATCATGAATACAAGTTGTTAAGTACCAAATCCTACAGCTACTCTTAGGTGAACCTTAGAAATAAGACAGCTAGTTTTGATACTGCATATCAATGAATTTGGTACTATGTACAATATGTCAATAGCAATTCCTACAGAAATACCAACAGTTCAAAAAGGGAATTTCACAAATCCTGATTCATGGCAACTCGATCACACCCTAATTAACAAAAGAACCCTTTCTCCGTCTACCAAAAATATATATTGAAAAACATCAATATAAGAGAAAAAACTACAAACATCAGCAAAAAGTTAAAGTACCTCAAAAATAAAAATTCTTTAAAAAAGGACCTGGTGGGGTTTGAACTCATGTCACTAAGCTCAATGCATAGAGCAATAACCACTATAGCAAAGACTCTTATTGAACATCTCATTCAAATAATATTAAACCTCAACATATACATTTGAAACATAAAATCTTCAAAATAAAGGTCACACAAAGATTTGAACTCAAGACCTCAACCTCAAGAGTAAGAGTGTTAACCACTACAACAAATAACAATTGTTCAACACTTTCTCAATCAAATAATTATAAACCTCAACATGAACATAAAGAATATAAATTCTTAAAAAGGATGAACAATAGGATTCAAACTCGGAAACCTCAACTCTAAGCCTAAGCCACTTACCACTACACCAGAATAACTTTCAATGATTTTATACTAAATTAAATAATTATAAACCTCAGCATCAACATAAAGAATATAAATTCTTAAAAAGGATGAGCTGTAGGATTCAAACTCAAGATCCTCAACTCAAAGCCTAAGGCACTTACCACTACACCAGAATAACTTTCAATGATTGTATACTCAATCAAATAATTATAAACCTTAGCATCAACATAAAGAATATATTCTTAAAAGGGATGAGTAGTAGAATTCGAACACAAGTTCCTCAATTCAAAGCTTAAGACACTTACCACTACACCAGACTAACTTTCAATGATTATATACTCAATCAAATAATATAAACCTCAATAAATGTCTTTGAAAAAAAATACAAAATTAAACCTCACCTGTCATGTGTAGAAGCTCATTTTGCCACCGTCGTCTGCCGCCTCAGGCTGTGCGTTGTCGGCGTTCGGGCACGTGAATCTCACGCACAGCCCCATCTCTGTAAATCCATCTCCGACGTCTTTGTAAATCCATCTCTGAAATCTCTGTAAATCCATCCCGATAGCATCTCTGTAAATTCATCCCGATAGCGTCTCTGTACATCCTCACATGTGCGACGACGTCTGTAAATCAGACTTCGTGTGATGGAGCGCAACCTCTGGCGAAGCAGAAATGTTAGAAATACCTGCAAATCAATACCAGAGACATTTTAATTTGTTCAACAAATCGATACCGGAGAAGCTTTAAAAATCGATACCGGCAAAGAAGTTACAAATCGATACCTATAAATCGATACCAGAGAATCGGAGAAGAATCGAAAACCACTGGAGCTACCTGTAAATCGGAGATCCCTGAGATTTCAAGCTGTGAGATGTGGAGCTCCAATTCTCCATGCGACATCCGGCCAATGCGCTCGACACCACTCGACACCCCCACCCAAATACCACCCACCCGGCACTGTCGCAAAACCCCTGATGATGGGGTTCAAGCAAAAAAATGGAAGAAGAGCCATTTTTAATATGGGAGAAACGGTGGGAGAAACAAAGTTTGGGAGTTTCCCCCAAATAGGAGAAGAAACAAATGAAGAAGGCGTAATAAAAATAAGAGTTATAAAAATAAAATTACTTTATTTTCAATTTTTTTGTTTTTTGAGGGGGAAATATCTTTTTATGAAATTCCAGCTAAAACTTATTGGAATGAGTATGCTTGCACTTACATTAACTATCTCGGGTTATATTTGCACTTTCAATTATCAAAAAGTTATATTGAAACTTATGTGAATTAAATAGGGTTATACTCCCTCCGTTTCTTTAACAATGACACACTAGGTCTAGGTGCTTGAATTTAGGAGAAGAAAATGAGTGGATGAAATTGAATGTAGAATGTAAAAAGTAGAATGAGTGGATGAAAATGAAGAAATCTTACCAACAAATGAAAAGTGTGCCAATATAAAAGAAACAACCCAAAAAGGAAAGTGTGTCATTGTTAAAGAAACGGAGGGAGTATATGGTTTTGTACTCTAGCTAATTGCTGATGGCTGATGGCTTGACTCATTAATAATGTTAAAAATTAGTAAATAATGGTAAATTTGGAATTTTAATAGAAGTAATTTTTTTTAAAAAAATTGATCATTCCAAGATGTTGGAAAAATGCTTAACCACGATTACAATACGTGGAATTGACATTCAACGCAACCAGCCTCTAGAAATAACTAAATCTATTGCAATGATATTTAAATTACATATCAATCATACCGATCGTCTGTAATATTACATATTAGAGATCCAATAAAAAATTATAACATCGCCCTGGGGATATTAACTCGCTTCTCGCGGAAATCATGACCACTTAGAAGAGAGAAGTGTATCACACATCAGTATCACTACGCCAAACAATGATCTTCAACAGATGTAACATTACTTGATCCAAAACACTATCTTTGTTGTCCAAAACTGTAGACACGTTGAAAAACACAGATCGGGAACGTAAACAAAATTACGAATACATGATTTGTAAAACCAAATCCAACAAAACATATCGACATGAACAATTAAATTGAATAATCATCATGAAAAGATCCTTCTAATATATCGGAAAGTATAATAACATAAAATTATGCTGTCATAGCATTGAAAATGCATAAAGTCTACTCATTTCATGGTCAACCTTTTGATATCTTTAATGAGCCGATAGAAATCCAACTGTGACGATCCTCCCTTATCAACACTCTCCCTCGCCAATTCCGACAATCTCCCAGCCGAATCACTGTACGCGTCTTTATTTTCCATTAAACCCCTGATCATTTTCTCTACAACAATTCTGCCCCAAACATCTTTCATATCCAATCCCAACTTCCACACCTCACCGACAAACCTAGACGTCACCAACTGATCCACATAGCACGGCCAGCAAATCATCGGCACTCCACCAATAATGCTCTCCATCGTCGAATTCCATCCGCCGTGACTGAAAAACCCGCCAATTGCCGGATGGGCCAAAACTTCCTCTTGTGGAACCCAGCCCACAACCAGGCCCAGGCCATTAGCGCTGACATTGATCTCCATCAACAGCCCATCGTGATCCAATGCTTGTCCATGGATCGAGCCGGGCCTGATAACCCAAAGAAATTTGTGCCCGCTGTTTATGATCCCGTGGCGAAGCTCCACGAATTCCTCGTTTGAAATGTTTTTCAGACTTCCAAAACTTATGTAAATAACTGATTTTGTCGGTTGTAAATCGAGCCATTTGAAACAAAGTTTGTCTTCCTTCCAGAAACTGTTTGACAGATTTTCAGGCGATTTTCCAGATTGTTGTTGGGCCTTTGTTGTCTGCAAGTGCAACTGGACTGGGCCGATAGTATACAAGTTTTGGACTTTTGAGCCTATGTGGGAGAGAAATGGGCCTTCCAGATCTGCAAATGAGTTCAGAATCAGGCCCGCAGCCTGGGGAATGGCTCGTACAGAGTCAAGCGCTAGTGTAGCGTTCCGGTCAACTGTACAGTCCCGTCGGCAAAAGTCCGGGAGATCACGACGCCGGAGAAAATTTTCCATACCCGGCACACTTGCTACTGGAACATCCAGGGCATTCCCTACTCAAAGCAAACAACATAAGAAAGTTGTAAATGTTACATTAAGCCGAGGTTATGAACTTTTTGTAGTAAAAGATTACTTTTTATCGCGACTACATTATGTTAGATGGTTCAATATGGGATTTTCAATATGATATAATTATAATTTTATAGTCAACTATAAAATAGGGGATCATTTTTAAATGGTTAACATATGGATCAATCAGTCTTTGTTAAAGGTATGGAATTTGTGGATGCGGATGTTGTGCACATTAATTTTTCCTCTCTCTATCCATGACACTCTAAATTTAATTCATTGCATTTTTAATTATGACACAATTCAAATTTGACAAGTCTAAATTAATTTTATCAACTAGTTTTAATTTTCTTCACTCGTTTATATTTAAAGAATTGTTGTGTTCAAACTATGTCAATCGTGAATAGACAATATCGATAAAAATTAATAGTTGAAGTTGAACAATTTGACTAGTAAAAATCAATTACAAAGTTTTGATTCAGGACAAACGGAGCAGTGAATGTTAAGGTAAATATATAAACATTTATATTTATATTATGCACATATATATAATAAGAATATGTATATTGAATGAGCAAGAATTATTCTAAATGGGAAAATATGTAGGGACTAGAGAGTGCAAATGATTCATTTACAAGACTAACCTTTGAAGGGAAGTTCACCATTTTCCATTAGTTTGGTAAGGCACATGTAAACCCAGAGGCAAGCAGGACTAATAGTTTCGAAAAAGATGAGCGGAATCCCCAACTCTTCCGTAATCTCGAGAGCGTAATGGTACAATCCCTCCGCAATAACACAACTAATCATTGGAACAATATCATCACCCCTTTTCAAAAATCCCCTCAAGAAAGGCTCCGCCACGCTCTGCAAAGAATCCAGAACCTCTCCGAATTTCTCCACAGTGCGGGGATCGTCCTCTGGAAGGCCATCATCGATGGCCTCCCAGTGGAACCGTCCTTCGTATTGAGACATACGAGTTTGGACATCAGAGCAGCGCAGGAGGCGTTTGTGGTTGTGCTTCGTGATGAGGAACGTTACATGAAGCCCGCATAAACACATAAGCTCAGCTAGCTTCAGCATGCTGTTGATCGGACTTTGTATGGGTAGTGGGAAGATGAGAACGTGAGGAATGGTAGCGTCGTGATTTTCCATTCTTGAATTTGAGTCTTGATTTTATTTTGAGACCTAGTTCTTGTCTTAATTTCTAGTGCTGAGATTCAAACGATCATATAATATGGTGGGATTAAACGACTTCATTGACTCTCAAATGCCATCTAATTTATTCCATCTGTTTCACTAACAATGACACACTTATCAAAATTGGATGTTTATTTAACAATGACACATGCTACTTATAACAAGTTTAAGGTTTTTACATCCACTCATTTTACTTTCTCTTCTTTTAATTCAATTTCATCCACTCATTTACTATCTCCTAAATTACTACACCCAAAATGATATGTCATTGTTAGTGAAACGGAGGGAGTACTAGTTTAACATGGCCGGCGGATGTTAATCATGTTATGTTATTGCAATTGATCTGGTTTTTAGGCCATTTTTTAGTTTAACAAGACAGTTGCACTCTTTAATAAGACCCCTGGTGGAAGCACATGCACACCGGACAACTCATATAATCCCTCCGTCCCAGAATAAATGACACTCTTTTTTATCAAGTTTTTCAGATCATGTTGACAATCAATAACTTTAATTACGGATATTAATGCTACATTAAAATTAATATTTAGAAACTACGTAAACATAGGAGTCTAACGATATCTCACATGATGATATTAGAGACTATATACTAATTGAAATTTATGGTCAAACACAGTGTGAGAAAGTTGACCAAAAATTGTGTTATTTATTCTGGGACGGAGGGTGTATTAGAGTATTGTTAATACTCGGTCAAATTTTTGGTTATATTTTATTTCAATTTGACTGTAATTTAATTAAGTTCACTTTAATTTAATTTAATTCAAATAAACTATTGTTAGTATTAAATTAGATTAGTACTAGTCGTTCATAATCTGATACCTGTTGAGCGGCATTCTACTCTATCTACCTTCGTATTTGCTTAAAACACTAGCTTCCAAAAATCCGCCCGAATTTCGAACCTAACAACTCATTCTCTGCTTATGGCCCGCCGCCGCCGCCGTAGGTGGCGTCGGGGCTTCTGTTGAAGACCAAATCAGGAGTGTGGCATTGGATCTGTTGTATGTCAGGTCGGGAGCGGTGTTGGAGCATAGTGGTGCGCTGGCTTGACCGCCGGCCCTGGACCTCTTCTTCGCGCAGCTTCACTGTTTCTCCACCGACATGGCCGTCAACCATCTTCACCTCCCCGCCATGCCTCCATCTGCAATGTTCCTGCCCGTCGAAAGCTTGCTTCCGACTTGGTCAAAGAACTCCTGCAAATAACTGATTTGAGCGCAGCAGCCTTCCCAACCTCATATTCATGAACTAAAACGATGAGGAAGAAGAGGACATAGAGGAAAGGCGGAGGGGTTAGTTAGGAAGAAGGAGGTAAAATGGACTTGTTTTACTTATTTAATTTTCAATTTTTTTATCAGGGTATAATGGTCATTTTATTAAACTTCTGTCAATTTCAGATTGTCAGGATTAGATTGACACTTCTACCAAAACATAGGGTTATTTTAGCACTCAACTCTTTAATTTTCAAGAAAGATCACATACAAACACCATACTCTGTTAATAGGACTAAATTAAGAAACACTAACAGTTGTGAATGTTGAAACTTTATTTATAAAAATTTGTATAAAAAAATCAATTCCCAATTTAATTCATGTATTAATAGTAATCAAATCTTTTAAATTCAGCTAGTTAAATTTAATCATCTCAGATCAAATCATCTCAATAGAAAAGAGTACATCTAATTGAGAAAAAGTTGTAAAGAAACTTCATTCAAAACTAAATCTAATAGAGAAAATGTTGAAAAGCAACAACGGCCTTACATTCGATTTGCCATAGTTCCATACTTGCTCTTATAAAAAGAAGACGCAGAAGAGGAGATAAAAGATAAACATTTATTTTATTGAGTGAGTCTCTTGACAGACGATTTGTTTATAAACTTATTAATATGCCACTTATTTTTTACCTTATATACTAAATTTATTAATTTTGAAAATAATTTTTTATATGATATATTTTTTATATTTACACATTCAAATAAATAGTATTATTTTTTAACTTATAAAATATAATATTTAATTTTTATTAAAAAATCACAACATTTAATGTAAATATCACTGTGAGCTGTCCACGAACTGATGGAAAAACCATTTTCCTGAGATTTTCTCTATTTCGTACTCAGCCTTTTGATGTCTTCCACAAGATGATTGACATCTAAGCACGACGATCCTCCTATTTCAGCAACACTTTGTCTGCTCCACTCGGACCATTTCCGAGTTGACTCATCACCATATTGACCATTCTTTGCCATTAGATCCCTGATATTTTTCTCAATTACAAATCTGTCACAAGTATCTTTCATGTCAATTCCCAACTTCCAAACCTCACTCACAAACCTAGAAGTCACTTGCTGATCAACAAAGAATGGCCAGCAAATCATGGGCACGCCCGAAATCATGCTTTCAAGCGTTGAATTCCATCCGCTATGGGTCATAAATCCACCAATCGATGGATGGGCCAAGACTTCTTCTTGTGGAACCCAGCCCACAATGAGGCCCATTTCATTCACACTTCCATTGAGCTCCTTCAAAAGAGTAGTGTCAATTATGTAAAAATTGGAATGAAATTGGATAACCAAAGATCAATTCGGAATTCAGATATGATACTAAAAATAAAATAAAAATTTATATAAGTGAATTTTATTTTATATGAGGACGTGACGGGCTAAAATGAAGTTTGCGCAAGTCGTATGGGAGAAACAAATTTCAGTATTTCGCTCGATAATTAATGGCACTGTGATGGTTACGATAATTGTTTCTTCATCCGATGCATGACAACTTTCTATTACGGATTTTTAAAAAGCTCTACCTTCAATAGCTCGCTGTGGTCCGGTCTTTGTCCCTGGACTGACCCCGGTCGGATTACCCAAAGAAATCGATGGCCGCTGTTCAAGATCCCGCGCCAAAACTCCAAAAACTCCTCATTTGATAAGTTCACAAGGCTTCCAAAACTAATGTAAATAACTGATTTTGGCGGCTGGCCCATTCTTTACCTTGTGAATAACTGATTTTGGCGGCTGGCCCATTCTTTACCTTCCCAGAAACTATTGGACAAATTGGCCCATTCTTTACCTTGTTTTTGGACTGCTGCCCTTAAGTGGATCTGAAGTGGGCCGATAGCGTACAAATTCTCAACTTTTGAACTTATGTGAGAGAGAATTGGGCCTTCGAGCTCGGCAAATGTGTTTAATATGAGGCCCGCGGCCCGTGGAATGGCTTCCGTTGACTTTAATGCTTGTCTGAAGTTCCCGTCGGCGGTGTAGTCCCCTCGGCAGAAATCCGGCAGATCTCGCCGCCGGAGAAAACCTTCCATTCCGAGTACACTTGCTACCAGCACATCCAAATCATTCCCTAGCCACCACAAAACAAATGCAAACTAGCTATTTTAGTACATTTTAAAGATTTTTTTCACTAACCAGTATCATTGATTGTAGCAATTTCTTTCAAACTTTCAACATAGCAATGCTGTTTTTGTTTGATATGATCTTATTTGAATTGAAGGGAAGAACTAAAATAAAGCAAATGAATCTCAACTTAATTGAAAAGTACATGCCACGAGATTTCATACATGTAATTGATCAACTAAGAACTAAGATCATGTTCTACAAATGATTCTGAACTAAATAGAAATTATATAGAGTAAAATACATGAATAGTATCTCAAAATTAACTAAATAGCATACTTTTACAGAATTGATCTGAAATAAACTGAAGTATAGATAAACTGGAAATAACATAACACTGCCAAACACGTGAGATAGATTAAGACAAACCTTTGAAGGGAAGTTCACCATCTTCTATGAGTTTGGCAAGGCACATGTAAACCCATAAACAGCAAGGACTAATAGTTTCGAAAAAGATGAGAGGAACTCCCAACTCCTCAGTAATGTCAAGAGCATAATAGTACAATCCCTCTGCTATAACACAGCTGATCATCGGTCTACCATCACTTGCACCACCACTCGAACTCGAACTCGAACCATTTTCTTTCAGAAGTTTCCTCAAGAAAGGCTCCGCTACACTCTGTAGCGAGTCCATAATCTCTGAAAATCTTTCCACATTACGAGGATCATCTTCAGGAAGCCCATCGTCGATTGCTTCGAACAGAAATCGTCCATGATATTGAGACATACGAGCTTGAACATCGGAGAAATGTAGGAGACGTTTGTGGTTGTGCTTCGTGATGAGGAACGTTACATGAATCCCGGATAAGCAGAGAAGCTCGGCCAGCTTCAGCATACTGTTGACCGGACTTTGTATGGGCAGAGGGAAGATTAGCACGTGAGGAATGCGTTGATGATCCATTCTCAGATCCCACTCTTTGGTTTAGATGCGACGTGTAGTTCTTTATGGAATATTGATAGTACAGCTGCACAGGTAAAGCCTGCTACATTCCTATAAATTATAGAAGGATACAAATCATACAATGACTTCATGGCTTTAAAAATGGAACTATTATGAAGTAGTTCAACAAATCAGTGGTTGTCTGGAATCTAAAATTGTTAAATTGGCATCCAGATTACAGAGAACTTCTTCCCTCCCCTTATAAAGGTTTATGGTTTAATCTTGACGATAAGCAGTGATAAAATGTAAAACCCACAAATAATTGTGGCTGTGTGTATTCATGTATATAGTGCATACAAAGGGTATACAAGACATAATCAGATATGGAAAAATATATATACAAAACCAAT
>JAULKK010000006.1:1646570-1664391 GCA_032355705.1 Rubia peregrina
AACACGTAATGAAGTTGCCACATTTTATTGCAATAGCGGGTGTTGGATGTGCCCTTTTTGCTATCAGTATACCTCATCTGTCAGCACTAAGGATTTGGCTTGGATTCTCAACAGTATTCAGTTTAATGTATATTGTCATCGCTATTGCCCTTTCTATTAAAGATGGTATGATCTTGTCCTTGGTAACTCTTTTACACTAGTACAAAAGTGGTGAACTTGCACTCTAGTAGTTATTTATCAGTAATGTCTGATTTATATATTTTTTAAAACGACAAACATTTGCAGTGATTAGTGTTTTCCTGTAACCGACTAGCTCTGTGTTAATATGTTCAGCTGGGTCAGAATATTTGTAAATTTCATCCAAAAAACTAATAATCCCGTAAATGAAACCATCTCATTTTGGAGATCATGCGTGATTTGTAGGGGTTGAAGCTCCTCCCAGGGACTACAGCATTACAGGAAGCCAATCAAGCAAAGTTTTTAGTATTATTGGTGCAGCAGCAAACCTTGTATTTGCATTCAACACTGGGATGCTTCCAGAGATACAGGTGTGTAGTTCTCCACATATTTAGTGTTGAATGACCACCTTGTTAATCCACTGCTAAAGTACTCAGTAATCGATTTTCAATCTAATTGACAACTGACATTTGCTTACTGTCTTGGGCCTCTCAACGCCTGATTTGTTGCTGATTGAAACTTACGTCTGGGATTGAGTCGCTCATACTTTAATTTGCACAAATTATCATGGCAAATATTGAGTGTAGAAATTTCAGTTGAATAGCTTTATTTTCCTTTAGTGTCTTGTTAACTTAAGATGCTAACTTTAATTCTCTTAACCTTTCTGAATTTAGAAATTTCTTCTATAAATGTTCTTAAAAAATCAAAATTATGAACCAGAAGCTTGTCATCCTTCTTACTTTTGGGTGAACCGGCTTTCTCCATTTTCTTACACGCGTAGCTCTGTTACTGTATTGACAAAAGCACACATTCTCCCTGTGACAGGCAACGGTGAGACAGCCCGTTGTTGAAAATATGATGAAGGGTCTTTACTTTCAATTCACAGTTGGAGTTTTACCAATGTATGCAGTTACATTCATAGGATACTGGGCTTATGGTACGACCACATCATCATATTTGCTCAACAGCGTCAATGGCCCCGTTTGGGTGAAAGCAATCGCCAATATCGCAGCTTATCTACAGACCGTGATTGCCTTACATGTAATCTCACTGTTTCTAACCACTTGTTTTTCATTTTCATTTAACAGTTTCTTGAAACCACTGGTCTATCTTGTATCTCATGTAGATTTTTGCAAGTCCAATGTATGAATACTTGGATACGAAGTTTGATGTAAGAGGGAGTGCACTGGCTTTCCGCAACCTGTTCTTCCGAATTGGAGTACGAGGAGGATACCTCGGGATCACGACATTCATCTCAGCTATGCTGCCCTTCCTGGGAGATTTCATGAGCCTAACTGGGGCTTTTAGCACATTCCCACTTACCTTCATTCTTGCAAATCACATGTACCTCATCGCCCGGGGAAACAAGCTGACTCCTTTGCAAAAGAGCTGGCATTGGTTGAATGTAATATTCTTTGGCGCCCTGGCCATTGCAGCCGGAGTCGCAGCCTTGAGGCTTATTTCAGTAGACTCGAGGACATATCATCTTTTCGCAGACTTATAGAATATAGGGGAACCTACATTCACAGGGAGTTGTTCTCCGCTGTACCATTTGATCAAGTGTAAGACTGCATTTTTTTCTTCTGCTTAAGATTTTTTGTTTTAGTTAAATGTTAGAAAAGATATGGCAGACATCACAGTTTGTGTAACTAACAAACTGACTGTTGCTCGCTATGTTATGATGCAGGCAGAAAGATAGATGAACAAACTGACTGTTGCTCGCTATGTTATGATGCAAGCAGAAAGATGGATGCGAAGCCTTTTGCACAGCAATTTGATAAGAATAAAGTGATGGAAACATGATTTGCAAAATTCAATTCATCCTTTTTTGTTTGTTGGACACAGAAGATGTAATAGAAGTAGTTCATTAATTTTAAAGTTGTGCTTAACTTCTCAAGAAAAGATAATTAAGGAAGCATAAACTCAAGCACAAACTTACAATGTGAAAGTCATATTAAACTAATGCATCATGATTAAGATACTACAAAAGATGCATGATGTCCACTCATTTGCACAGAAAAGAAGCAGCGAAGGCCAAGGCCGTTAAGGCTAAAACCGTGCTATAACTTTGTTCCACCATAAAAAGCTACGTACTTCTACAAGACCATTTTCTGTGGCGTTCTCTCGAACTGAATAGCGCCTTGGTAGCATTGAAGCACCTGCGCAACCAAAGAATGAGATATTATCTCTAGAAATACCAGGTGTACTACTAAATTACTAATAAAACATCTTCTGGCATTGTTTGAAATCCATCTAAATGCCTTCTTCGAAAGGATTTAACTCATCTATGAAACCAGAAATCACGAGGGTACAACTGGCAAAACCAGGGAGAACAGTAAACTTCTCATCGGTATTAGGCAAGGTGTAAATGATGAAGGCTCCAAAGTTATATCAGTACATGCCAATTACTTCCTAAACGATTCTAATCTTTTACTATTTTACAGATCCTTATTTATTGAAAAACAAATATGCCTATCTCATGCTACCTATCGTGCTGACAAACAGCGACATCAAAATGTATGTCTGCATGAATTTCAAAGTTATTTCTGAACCAAAGTCACATAACTAGCCGTGTATTGGTTTTAAAAGGAAAAGAGAAGTTCAAGAAGACCTGCATATCTAGGTAATTTCCACAGGACAGGTAAATAACTGATGATTATACGAGGATCCCAGATGATAATAAGGCTTCTGACTCTTTGAATTTTACATGATAATTTTGCCGAAAATATTGCATTCCATTTGAATACAACGCAACGGATTTTGTACATCCAAACGGATTTGCAATGTGATCTTTTAGTTCCCATTTTCCTACTGGACAACATCCCTAGCAAACAAACCATACACATATAAGTTCTTCAAACCAAATTCAGCTAGCCCAGTCTAGGAAGCAAATCAGACAATCATCCTAGATAAGCATATGGTTCCCTACAACAAAGACCAACAAAAAATAAATAAAGCAAAGTCATCAGACTTACTATCACAGCGTCATCCAGATACCAATTTCAGAACAATGCAGACGGAGTTCAGTAGTATAAGAGGAAATCTCATGTACTGGGTTGCGTAAACGAGACCGATAATCTGCCCCTTCAACGAGTTCCTACGGACCCCCGAGTACTCTTGGAAGCTCCATCCCTTCGGGGCAAGGAACCGGTCTTCATTCAAAATGGCCAATGCATTCACAATAAGCAGGCAGCCCTCCATCAATGTCCACAGTCCCATTGTTGCTGCAAAAACAAATAATCCCACCTTATCTACTCATAAAAGCAACCAAACAAGCATCGCTTATATAACATCTAATCTTGAAATAGGGATTCAGTTAATAATGTTATAAATTCATGAATTCAAATAATAAAGAACACTCATGAAGCAAGCTCCAAACACTAGGAAATCTGATACAAACTCCTAATTATGTCGCATTCAATGCAACAAGCACAATTAAATAAAAAAATACGGGGGAAATCTGAATTTTAATAAGGAAAAAAAGAAGAAGATCCACCAATTTTAATGGGTACCTGATTTAGAGCGGTCTGAATCACGGATTCGGCAGAATCGATCGTAAACTCCCGTTGCCGCCGCTTATTGAGAGCGAAAACAAGTTGATGGTTAGATCAGTTGCTTTACTGTGCAATTTCAGCGCCAGAGGAATTTGGCGATGTAAAGAATGGAGAAAGAAGAAGTTCGTGATTTCCCCTGATCTATGTACTAAGCCCAATCCATGAAATAATTGGGTCAAGGAGTACCATTTTTAAAATTAATGAGCCCAAATAGTTTAAATAATATCCGCCCAACAAAAGGAAAAATGAAGCCCAACAAGTTATACCCTATCTTTACTGATATAAATATACTCTCTCGCCCTAATTTTAACTAGGGTTTTAGTCTGACCTCTTCCAGCCGAACTCGTTGCCGCCGACGCCGATGACAAAGATGGTGAAGAGACATCAGGGAGAGCGCGTTAGGTACCGCCGCCATTCATAACTCATTTCGATTCATCCGATCATTTTAGTTCATCATAGTTGGGCTTCAGTTCTCACGTTAATTTCTGATTTTTGGCAGGCTCTATGTGAGGGGAACGATTTTGGGCTACAAGAGGTCGAAGTCGAACCAGTACCCCAACACTTCGCTGATCCAGATCGAAGGCGTGAACACCAAGGAGGAAGTTGACTGGTACCGCGGAAAGAAGATGGCCTACATCTACAAGGCTAAGGTGAAGAAGAATGGGTCGCAGTACCGCTGCATTTGGGGGAAGGTTTCCAGGCCTCACGGCAACAGCGGCGTCGTTAGGGCTAAGTTCAAGTCTAACTTGCCTCCTAAGTCCATGGTACGATTTTCTTCTTGTTAATGCAGTATTATTATATTTGTTTGATTGGTTTGATGTTATATGGTTTGCTCACTACCTTTGTTTTTGTTGTTTTTAGGGAATGAGGGTTCGCGTCTTCATGTACCCCAGCAACGTTTGAGGTATGCTTTGTTTCTGTGATTTCTGCCTCTGTTACCTATTAAATTGATATGTACCTAGTGAATAGATGTATACTTAGTGAATAGATGTGAATTAATCTTGTTCTTGTATGCGCCATTTGTTTGTATGTGTGAATTAGTTTTAAATTTATAATGGTGTACTGATTATTTTAGTGATTTAAATTTAGGTATGCTTGAAGAAATGTGTTTCTGTGTGATAACTGAAAACGGAGTTGGAGTCATGTACAAGTGTGGAACTGAATGTTTTTTGTTTTGTTTGCTCATTTTCAGCATTTGATTTTCATTGAATGCATGAATGCATTGGTCATGGCTATGTCTGAATGTTCTTCTTGGTAGTTTGTTTACTTTAAACATGTTTCTTCATGTTTGGTTTCCAATGCAATGTTTTCTTTTTGGAAATGATTTTTTCTCAAATATCATTGATCATTGCGTAAGTTGCATGCTGATGTTAACATGCATGTGTAGCTGTATGTATTTGTGCTCTTGACCTATGGTAGTCTCTATTTTTTTTAACCTGTCTTAAAAATCCTTTCTAATGTAATTCTTGCCTGTTGTCTCATATGTTAGATTGGGTATAGGTATCACATTAAAATGATTTGTTGAGTTGGTTTTGTGTTGTAGTTATGATTTTATGAGAAGCAATTTTTCTCTTCTTGCTTGTTCTTGACTTTTTCAGCTGTGGTCTGTTACCTCTTCTGCCCTCTTGTAGTCGTAATCTGTAATCTTTCTCTCAATGTGTTAATTGATTAGAGTTTTGCAATTAATTCTTAAATTTGCTATTTCTTCTCTTTGCAGTGTTTGGTCATATGGTAGAAGAATGCTGAAGATCATGGGTGATGTTAAATGGTACCTTGTGCTTGATCAATGCCATTAGTGATTGGAGGCACAGTATTTAGAATCATATTTTGAGTTTGTGAACTTCTAGCCTTTGCTAATTGCCATGTTAAGAGTGAACATTCAATCAAATTACAATTTTGTTATTGGTTGGGATATTGTCTACTTGTGATTCTACCTTATCAGCTCTCGCATTATCTTGGTCTATTTTGTTTGTTTTCAAGTCTTGAGAGCTTAATTCTACATGCATGGGTTTTAAAAGGCCTTAATGGCTATATTGATATGGCATGGATATTCAGCAGGTTTGTTTTGCTCTCGGATATCTTCTTTTAGAGTTCTTGTTCTTGTATTCTGCTAAATGTCTACATCTCTCCATATTTAATGTGCGTTTAGATTAAACCTTTTCAATGAATATATCGATCTAGCTTTCAACTTCTCGTTGAATGTGGTTTAGTATGCTTGCAAGATTACAACTCTGGTGAATATAGGATAGAATTTGGTCCTTAGGATAAGTAAAAGTTGTGTCTTGATTAAGAGAGTTAAAGTTTTTTTTACTGAAATGTGGCAATAATGATTAGACAAATATATCTCTAATTAATTGCACATTTCAAGGAAGATAATTTAGTTTCACTAGAATTCGTATCATTCACTTTTAAGTTTCACCGAAGAATATGTTTCCCTATCATCAATCCTGGTGAATTTGATTGCCAGAGATGCAGTGAGATTTAAGTATGTAACTCTTCACCTTTCCATTTGATCCCACAAGTCCACAATATTCATATTTCTTCATCCTTCTTCCCAGTGAATACGAAATTGAAGATGACGAATAATCCCACATCATCACCAAAACACCTAGTAAGCATGAAGTTCATCTACTTTCTTAGCCAAGACGTGTTTTTTCCTCCAAAAAAGCATCAAGAATAGCTCTACAAACATGCCAAACTTTCCTTTCTATTTCACATCGATGGCTCGTATACTCATCTAGCAGAGCCCCTTTGTCTGCAGCGATCTGAAAGATTGGTGGCCCATTTTGATTGGCTTGATAAACTTGATGATTGCTGAGTTTTTGTTGATTGAGGAAGGATTATTTGCGATTTTTCGCAAAGAATTTCAAAGAATTCTGCAACGCTTTGCTCGATTGAAAGCTGGTGGATGATTGTTGAAGCGATAAAAGAAGGAAAACACAAGGCAGAGCAAAAAGAGAGAGAGAAAGAAGTGACAAAGGCGGCGAAGTTGTTGCGGTCACAGACTCATTTGGTCGCAGAGGATCCGGCTCGAGTATATATGAGACCACATCCGTAATGACAATATTTAGGGGTGGCAAAATAGACCGTAATCCGCGGTCAAGAGGATTATCTAATTTTAAACACGTATGTGTATGAGTAAAATGAGTAATGGATAAAATGGGTAATTGGTTAAATGGATAGTTGAAAAATATGGGTTGAATGAGTTGAGTTTGTGGGTTGACCGCGGGTTTAACCATATGGGTTAAAATCTGTGGGTTTACCCATATGGGTTGGTATATACACCCATATGAGTTGAAACTCGCTGGTTTACCCATATGTGTTGGTATAAAACCAATATGGGTCAATGTATAGGTTGAAACCCATGAGTTTTACCAATATGGGTTGATACATAAATCAATATGAGTTTATATATGGGTTGAAATTCACAGTTTTACCCATTTTGACCCGTGAGTTGAATGACTTTCTACCCGCGGGTTGAGCAGGTTTCAACTCGACCCGTTTTGACCCGACTCATTTTTAACCATCATAAAATGGGTCAAATGGATCATATCCATATTTTTTAATTACTCATTTTACCCAACTCGTATTTGACTCGTCCGTGCATTTGCTGTAGTTTTGAAAATACCTAAAACTTTATAAGAAGAAAAATCATAATAATTCTAAGACTAAAACTTTATCACTAATATTCCTCCTTTTGTCGCTCTCTCGACCAAATTCGATGCATAGGAATTGGATATCCTAGAATGTAAGAGGAAGTTGAAATAATTCTCCAGGTTGTTGGAACTTGGAAGTCCTAAATTAAATGTTGGAGGCTAATCCATTTAGGTACTATGTCCAATCCAACCTAACACTCAACCTCTACCAAACCTAGTCGTGCTGGCTGTAAATGCACTCCGTCCGTCCAACTTAATTATTTTGGGTGAAACCGAAATCTCTCGTCCTCAAAATCGTATCATTTCGGTACTATAGATTAATGAGGAGGTAAAATATCATGTACATGGAATAATTATTTTCGTTTTGTCTATCAGGATTTGAACCATGATCATTGACACATTTAATCAGACACTTAATCATTTGAGCAATCACGTAGGTGTATCAAACCTTATTATCTTCTTGAACAATGCATTGAAACGAATAAGACACATCTCTTCTAAATTTTTGATTTTGCACAAATATAAAATATATGGATAAATTGATACGAAGCCATTAGCAAATTAAATAAGTGAATAAAAATAGTTGATTTTTTAAAATCAAAAATAAAATATGACGCCAATGAATTATAGCAAAATTGAGAGTATACCATAAAAATGAAACTAATAAAGAACTTCAATGTACTCGCTTCTTTAATCACAGCTGATCCTATCATTTGGTTTGCCCACCTGACCAAGAGCACTGCGCTCGATCATGTGCAACCAGGATTCAATCCCCCCTTCCCCCCTTAATTTGTGTATGCACCATGTTGGTATGGAGTATGTTCTTAGAGCACGTGAGATGCTCATACTATTCTGTTTGAGCCATGTGGGTCTCAGCCCACTTTTTATGAAAGACATTTGTCATCTTAAAGGGAAGGAATCCACTGTTTAATTTTTTTAAAAAAAAATCCAAGCTGACCGACCCCTTCAGGTAGCTAGAGCTAATTCCTCACTACTATTAGTGGATGGCCATTAGGTGTCGTTAACACTTGTGAACAGAGTATTTTTATTATGATAGAGGAAAAAGTAAAAATAGAAAAGCCAAGTGATTGAAGGTCTCCATCTTAAAATAAACGGCCAATGAAATCAAGTCGACCTTGTAACCCAGTCTGTGGTTTTAATTATTTCATCAGAGTATAGAAGAGTTTTCTATTTTCTATTACATGTTGTAATAGATCATCTCCTGCGAGACAGTCTAATATTTAAGCAGTGGCCCTTATACAATTCTAACTATATTATAGTTTCAGAGACATATATCTAATAATTTTACAGGACCCATCTCTTATTATTTAAAGGGACCTATCGCTAATATATTTTTCACGAATTTTTTTGTCCAAATTTGTCCATCTTTTTCCCGCATGTAATTTGCAAAAAAAAAATCAAAAATATTTTTAAAAATATTTAAAAATGTAAAAAAAATCAATATAATCATCGAACTTGAAATTATAAACATCAATAAAAAATAACAGAACATCAATGAAAAATTATAAAACATAATAAAAAAAATGACAGCAAAAAATATATATAATAAACAAATAAAATAGTAAAAATATTTTGAAAATAAAAGAACTAAAAAAAACGTCGACTAAAACTAACAAAACATCAGTAAAAAATCATATTTTTTAAAAAAAACATGAACAAAATTTCAATTTTTTTTAAAACTACATAAATAAACCAATATCAACCAAAAGCTAAAAACATCCGTTCCTATCACATAAAATGCACACAGAAAATGAAAAATGCCAGCATAAGAAAAATACTACAAAAAACAACCTATATCGCCCAAAACTACAAACATCAACTCGCATCAGCTAAAACTCACCTAAAAAATGAAAAATATCAACATGAGAGAAAAAACAAAAAACATCAACCCATATAACCCCAAAAAATTACAAAACATCAACTCATATCAACTAAAACTCACTCGGAAAATAAAAAATATCAACATGAGAAAAAAAACATCAACAAATAAACTACGGCGCCTCAAGAGTATAAATTATTCACTCAAAAAATAATTAAACAACAACAATTTTTTTTAAAAAAACTACACATATCAACATATATCACCAAAAAACTAAAAATATCCACTCCTAACATCCAAAAAGCTAAAAAATATCAACTCCTAACACCCGGATCTCATTTGAAAAATGAAAAATATCAACATAAGACAAATGACACTACAAACATCAACTCCTATTACCAAAATCTCAGTCAGAAAATGAAAAACATCAACATGAGATAATTAAAAAGACTGCAAATATCAATCCATATCAACTAAAAAAACTACAAAACATCAACTCATATCAATAAAACCCCACCTGAATAATGAAAATCATCAACATAAATGGAAAAAACTATAAACATCAACAAAAAGCTTCAGTACCTCAATCATTTGAAAAATGAAATTCATCAACATAAGGAAAAAAAGACTATATCTCACCATAATAATGAAAAACATCAACATGAGAAGAAAAAAAAGTTACAAAACTCAAAAAAAATTGCAGTACCTCAACGACATACATTCTTCAAAAAATATGTCCTTGTGATATTTGAACCCAGGTCAACAACCTCCAAAGGTAGACTTCAAACCACTATAACAAATTAACATTTACTAGTCATATTTCGATCAAATAAACCTCAAGAATATTCTTCAAAAATAAAAGGCCTCAGCTGAGACTCGAACTCATATCTACAACATCAGGAGACTAAATACTAACCACTACACCAAACAACTTTTCATTGATTATGAACTCAATAAAAAATATTAAATATCAACAAATCTTTGGAAAAAAATAAAACACAAGATTAAACCTCGCCTCTATGGACAAAACCTTATCTTGTTGCCGTTAACGCCGCCGCTGACATTTGCTGCGGCCTCAGACCGCGCGTAAGTTACACGCGTCTTCTTCTTCCATTTGGCGTGTGCATCACACGCGCCCTTATTCTTTAGCAAATTTTGTCGTCGTCGCCTTCCTCTTCCACTCTGCCGCTCTCCTCTTCCACTTCGTAGCGCTGTCGCTATGCTTCTATCACACCTCCTCGTCACACAGATCCACTAGTAACACCGCCTTCTCCATCGCACAAACACCCTTCGCCGTCGATCCTCGCACAAACGTTGGAGCGCGACAACGTATCTGTAGAACCTAGGGTTTCGCGATCTCATATTCTAGAGTTTTGCAGCGGCATCGGCGAATTGCAACCAGATACCGACTGAGGTGAGGATTCTCGTGATATTCCGGCAAAGATCGGCGAAAAATTGGTAGAAACCGTTGGTAACAGTACGCCAGAGGTGGTTACCGATAAGAAGAGGATGAGGAAAAAATGAAATTCTGATATTTTTGTGATACATACTATTTTAATAATTGCACAGCAGTTCTCTAATTTACTAAAATATTTATTTAAAAAACCATCACAAATAAAAATATCTTATAATGGTACTATACTCTATGATTTAAAGTTTAGGTTGCATAAAATAAGACTGTGTATTATTAACGATTCTACTATTATGGTCCTATTTACATTAATATTCTTATACTCTCTTTTTTCCTATATTTAAATGCTAAATTTATCCCAACATACAATACAATAAGATTTTTTTTACTTTTGTATGATCTCATCTTTATCATCAATTAGAGTTGTTCATGTCATTTTCTCCATGACAATATCGCTTTTAATGAAATTGCTCTCTCTTTTTTCTTGTAAATTTCTGGCGATTAACAAAAAAAAAGTTGATTCTCCATTATATTCGATCTCCGTAGGAGTGAGGGGTCCCCTTCTCACTCTTCATTCTCCGGGGTCTTTCAACTGCACAAAATCTCAGATTCTACGTAACTATTTCATATATACATTTTTTTTCTTCACTTTTATTTTCTTACTATTACACTTTCACACGATTAATTCTTCCTAAATTATAGCATTAAAAACTATGACATGTTTTCCTCCTAAGACAGAATTTGGTTGACTTTTAAATTTTAACTTCCCATTTAATCAAACAAAGAAAAAATGTTTGACAACAAACTTTTCCTAATTTGTAATACTCTCTCCGTCCAGGAGAAAATGACACATTTACTTTTTTCAAGTCAAATTTTACAATCTTTGACCCTAATTAAACATTAATATATATAATAAAAATATCATGTAAAATATTGTTAGATTTGTCTTAACATCTATTTTCTAAATATTGATTTTTTATGTAAAATTATTGTGTGTAGCTAGAGATATTGTCGGTCAAACATGATCATTGAAGACCGTGAAAAAGTAAATGTGTCATTTTATTTGGGACGGATGGAGTATTATAGATATAACTATCTCATAATTGAAAGCGTCAATATAACCAAATATAATAAGTGAAAGAGCAAAAACACCCTTTCATGCAGCCTTTTTGTTAGAATTCCATGAGAATGTATTTTATCCATCTAAAAAATTTTGAAAAATTGAATAGTAGTGAATGACGATATTGTTCTTAGCGACATTAATACCCTAATTATTGTCGTCGGACTGCCACCTCGCTGCCATGTCACCGGCCACCATCGCCATAAGAGATAGGGTTATATCAGCACATTATGAAAATTGATATGGTTAAATAAAAACAATCTTAAAACTTATAGGATTGTATCAGCAAATCCATAAAAAAATATAGGATTATATCAGCACATACTATAAAAAAAAATAGTGTGTCATATCAGTACAAAATCAATGCCAACTGCACAAAACCGCTATTTTAACTTCTTCTACCGATTGTTGATATTCCAGCGGCTGATTCCGGCAGCGAAACAGTATTGAGATGGCGGCTACATTCCAAAGTGCAAACTTAACACTTTATCTCAGCTTTACCTTCTTGAATAGCATAAAAAAATAGGATCATCTAAGTACATGCGATGCAATAAACTAACACAACTCTCGTATCTTCCTTATCACTTATCTCAACCCTTATCACAAACTCCTTCCGGTTTATTAATATTGGTTCACTTTTTTTTTGGATAGTTTTTTAATATTGACTTCTTTCCCTTTTTGATAAATTTTAGGTTGTTTTCATCCACTCAACTTATTTTTCACTCTTTCAATGAATTCTCAACCACTTATTCTACCTTCCTAAATCCAAATGTCAAAAGTAAGTGAGTCAATGTTAGTAAACCGGAGGGAGTATCTCTCATATCAAATATGAATGAAAAAATGGATTTAGCAAGTGAGTCAATGTTAGTAAATCGGAGGGAGTATCTCCCATATCAAATATGAATGCAAAAATGATTTGGCATGTGATCAGGGAGATATGTGAGTTGTGTTACTATATTATATGATTTCAGTGTTCCCTTAACACGATCGTCCTCCTTTGACCCTTTAATTTTTTTCCCAACATTTTTAGTCATCTACTTGCAGAATTGTTGAGTCATGGCCATTTTTTAAACCCTTTTGGCCACTCAAAAACCAGCTCATTTGCTCATTGAGGGTGTAAAAGTGTTTAAAAATAATAGAGGGTCGAAGGTGGATGACGTGATAATTAAGGGATTATGAAAATCATTTGCTCTAGATTATACAGTATGTATCTACTATATTATAAAAGGGAGAATAGAAGTTCTACAGTGTTTTATTGCTTGCAAAACTTTTACTAAAAACGCGGCATTTTTGCTTCCGTTTCGTTTCCGTTTTTCTTCCTTACATCGTTTTGACCAACACGTGTCAATCTGCATGTTGCCTACACCTGTGCCTTATTAACGTGTGTCTTCTACTTTTTTCTGGTCCATCTTTATACTCCACTTCTTGCTTTTGAGGGATCACATTAATCTTTCCGACTGGGTGTTGCGGATTTTGATTCTGCCCAATTTTCCCTGTTCGAAATCAAATTCTGATTGTTGCTCCACTATTGCCGATTGGACGTGTAAAAGCATCATCGTGGGGGCATCAAACAGGCAAATTTGGATTCTGCCCGATTTTCCTTGTTCGAAATCAGATTCTGATTGCTGCTCTACCATTGCCGATTGGGTGCGTAAAAGCATCGTCGTGACGGCATCAAACAGACGGAATAATTTCATCAGTCTTCAGTTTTCTCGGTGCTCATCTTCTCCTGTAATTTCTCGCAAACCTAAACCCTAGCTTTGCTACTGTGTTCATATTCTTTCATCGTTTGATTTATATATTTGAATTGGTTTTTGGGAATGCTCTGCTCGCCAAGGATGGGTGTTTTTGAGAGCCCCAATTATAAGGTTCCCGGATAGATTGTTTTGAATGAAATTAATGGATAAAGACATGGCGTACTTGGTGCTGAGAATGTCGATCCGTACCCGCAAGGTTGCTCTCCAAGATGGTTGGTGCACTTTCCATCTCCGATATTCGAACTCAAGTTCTCCATTATCTCCACCTTTTTTTTGCAGTAATCATTCCAGTATTTGAGATGTCTAAGTAGTTTGGTTTGGATGCTGGCTTCGGAATTCCTTGCTCACCTTGATGCTTTGGAAAATGATAATGCTGCAATGGAAACTGCACAACAAATTGGCGACGGTGATGAAACTTCTCTTGATAATGAAGGTAACCTTACCATTGGTGCCAAGATAATGAGATGCATGCTGAGTATTATGAATATGGTTTTCTCTTTCTTTTCTTTTATAGTGTATCATAAGCAATAATGTAGGGGTACAAAATGCAAAATCCGCCAGGCTAAAACGCTAAAAAATTCTAAAAAGAGGGACAATCGTTGAGTTGTTAAAAGAGGTGTACAACACACTTCTATTTATACAGTTTGTTGTTTCTAGTGAATTTTTGTTCTTGAAAGTTGAGTGTATTATATCTTTTGTTTTAAACCTGTGTTAATCCGTATAATTTACTGCTCTTTTATGCTCATGTAAATACAGTGTCGTGAACATATGGAAGAAAGAAGAATAGTAGATAGAAAAGACTGGAGCCTAGAGATGTGGAAGCAGAGTAGCTATTAATGGAGCATCAATGGCAGTTGCAGTGCAAACTTCTTCGACCTCAGAAATATCGAATTCGTATGATCCCACACACAATTTGCAGTTATCAATCTTTTTGTTAACTCTGATGGTTGGAGTAACTGAGGTGTATAGAAAATGTGTTATTATGATGATGAATTGTTTAATTGATGTACCATCTTCATTAATTAGGATTTTGCATTGCAATGAGATTTGATGTGATAGCTGAATTTCTTTTAGTGTAAACAATTGGTGCATGCTGTCGGACATTGTTATATATTGCAAGCTGATGTGCTATGTGTTGCAGAGGGGAATTCAAGAAAATAATGGCTTTGATGCAATCTCATCACAATGAAGGGGCTATCGATTGTGATGAAATTCAAGCAAGCAGGGCATAGTCTTGGTTGTTCAGTAGAAAATGGTGGCTTGGTGGAGTACTTTTTTGGTAAAGGTGGTCGGAAGTGTCTTCATCATGGTAAATTCATCCAACTTCTAAGGGATCTTCACGATCAAGTATGTACTACTCCACTTTTTTCTGCACATTTTAATTGCACGTAAAAGGCTGTTTTTTTTTTATTGCCTTTCATCATTCTTTTTATTAATTAAGATTAAAGTTTCACTGATCAAAATGTTTCATGTATTGGTCATGCTTTCCAAGTTTGCTTACCATTGGAAACTGGCATAGTTGTTTGGAGAAGAACAAGACATAGTAAAGTTTCAATCTATCCTTTGTTTAAGCTGTTTTGCAGAAATTCTTAGCCGAGACATATAAGATCTTTACGATCCAATACAATTGTTGTATTTTCTCTTAAAATCTTCATCAGATTAGCTAGATGACCCAAGTGCTTCTTATGGCATCCTTTATCCCGATCTTGGTCCTCTTTATTGAGAAATGCTATTGTTGATTGCATGCTTGATAGAGAGTATGTATGTACATGAATTTGGTTGTTTGAGATTTAATGTCCACTTAGTTCTTATACATAAGCTTGCGGAACATTTTTTTGCTTGGCACTAAGTTTAGACACTGATAACATATGACGTATTTTATTTTGTCAGATGCATAGGTTGGAGTTTGCCCACTATGACTATAAACGTAGAGAGACAATATCAGACAAGACTTTTCCTTGCTAATGGTTGCCCTCAGCTAACCTGAAGCACTTAAGTAAGTTGCACGACAAGCTAATGCCGCATATGAACATCATCTGAATCACACTCGAGGAATTCAAGAGCTTCGCTGAACTTTGAAAGATGCTACATCCCTTTCACTGGCACTTTTTAGTCCTTGATAAGTGAGTGGACTTGTAACAAAGACGGATTTCATGCGAGCTGCATCTCAAGTACAATTTTCCCTTTTACATGTTATCATTCTTAATATCCTCTATAATATAATTGTCAAACATAATTATACTTATAATTCTCCGTGAAAGGTATGTGATATCTTGCTCTCTGACGATGTGATAAGATAATAGCGGTGCAAGCTTGAGGAGAGCCTGTAGCAGATTCCTGATGTTATGGTGCATACTGATATAGTAGATTCTTGATGTTATTCCAGTTAAGCCAATGTACAAATCAAATAAAGTAACATGATTGTGTAAGTAAAACAAATTTTTAAGAGATGGGAATCTGTAATGTTATACTCCAGTTCATTATCATTGGTTTGACCGCTGTGAAATAAACAACAGCAGAATACTTGCTATAACTAAAAAAAGAACAAGCTCCTCGTCATTTTTCTCAAATTCAATAGCAACTATATATAGCAATCTCGACAGCATAAAAGAATAAGCTCCTCATCATTTTTCTTAAATTCAATAGCAACTGTATATAGCAATCTCGACCGACCGCGCACAGCGCGGGCTTAGAGTCCTAGTAGAATATAATTGGATGATCACATCTCCTTGGTATATTATTCAAATGTGGAGAGTAAAGCGAAAATAATGTGCGTTATAAACTTATATGTTGAAAATATTAAATTTCATAAATTTGAGTGTAAAAGGCATTTATTCCCCTGAGTTTTTATTATTTAAGGGTAAAAAGCATATATACCCTCAGTTTTTCTAAAGTGCATATATACCTCTCCCAATTTTTTGAAAGTGCACATATACCCTATAATTCGAGACTGGTATTTAAAAATTTGGGGGGTATATGTGTCCCGGATATGTGCACTTTTGAAAATTGGGAGTATTTCTACTCAAATACAAGAATTTGGGGTATAAATGCACATTATTCTAAATTTAATTATTGTGAAAGAAAGATATCAAAATCAAATGTATATATTTTTATCATTATGTAACGTGCAATTTAGTATGAAATGAATAAAAACAACATTAGAAGAAAATTAAGTGCACGGCTGATTTTAGAGGTGGACTTCCGTTTGGATTTTAAATGTTTCAATTTATTCGATTCGATTTAATCTGATTGATATTTTTCAAATTCAAAATCGGCAAATCAAATTCAATTTATTCAAATTTGATTTCGGTTCAAATTTAAATATATCTTAATAAATTAAATTTAAAAAGAGAAAAGTGCATTTATAACTCTATCTACTTCACGTAAGTGCCAATATAACATTTCAGTATTTGAAAGTGCTAATATAACCTTACCTAGTTGACATAAGTGCAAAACTACTCATTCCGATAAATATTAGCCAGAATTTAATGAAATTACTATTTTACCCCTGTAAAAAATTTAAAAAATGAAACTTTTTTTTTGTAAAATGATATTGATGTCTATTTTCTCCACTTCCCCTCTTTTCTCCCTTTTCTTCCACCGACCATAGTTTTCTCCATCCTCCTTCTTTTTTCCCCTTTCTTCTTCGTCGACTTCACCGACACTGGATCGTGAGATGAAACTTGCAGGATTTTGTGAACTTCCCGACCTGGGTTGATATGAATCTCTTTGCGAAGACTCCGGATTGCGGAATTTTAGATCTTTGACAACAATAGGGATTTTGCAAACCCTACTTATGCTGCACGAAATTCAGACTCTAGCCTGCAGGGTAATCTAATTCGACTTGCTCACTAACTAGCCTGCATGATTAATTCACAAGGTTATTGATACTTAATTAACCCCCAGGATTAAGCAACAACAAAAATGCTAGCAAGCAATGAGTATAACTCAAAATTTCTGAATATTTGATTGATAAAAATGATGAAAATCTTGGCTACCCCCCTCTGTTAATAGGGTGGATTTCGGCTACAAAAACCCTAAACACAATTGGAAAGTGAATCGAATTATGGAAGCTTTAAGAAGGTAAAACCATATCTAACTAAAATACCCATTTTAAACCCTATTTCGGCCATCCCTTTCAAGAAGAAGTCTTGAAGAATATTACCTTATCTAATCTTACCAAATCTAGTTCTAATCAGAATAAAACACCATATTTTTTAAAACCCTAATGGACTGGGTCAAAAATATTAACTCTTCAGAAGCCCACATGGCCGAGTTATTGGACTGAAATAAAATAATGTTACAA
>JAULKK010000006.1:1688079-1708790 GCA_032355705.1 Rubia peregrina
ACCCATTTTGACCCAAATGGAATATTGACCCGACCCAGTCGGATAGAGAAATTTAAACACCCCTATTTTTAACCAATTAAGATCTGATTTGACTATAAATAGGATATTGTACTTTTGTACAACACCCAAAAAAGTGACTTGGATGTCATGTATAAAAAAATGTAGAAGTTTAGTAGTATCATAAAATTAATTTGGACAAGGTGTATATTTGCTCTTTAAGTTTTTAAAGATTAAAAAATATATATTTAAAATAGTACAATATGGTTCTTTTCTACCAGGTTGACATATAAAGTAACATATGCATCAGAGGTAACAATATTTTGGATAGAATATTTTCCCGACTCAATATTTTCTATCCACGTCTCAAAATAGAAAGAAGATCGATTCATAAGACATGATATCCAACGCGAAGGGAGATGGAAGGAGATAACATCAACATCGACATGACCAATTCGGGTGTTACAATTAATGAGGTAGACATTGTATATTTGCTGAAAATATTGATTATGTTTGCACCTCTAAACAAATATAACAACATTTCCAGTCACGCAGTTAAGTAAACCAATACACTATACCAATAGATTATAATTAATGATACGCTTGAATCGCTTGATCAACTAAAATATTTTCTATGCAATTGGATATTAAAGGATTTTCTATACAAAAAAACCTTTGAGAAAAAGATATTTAAGAACCCCATTGATGAATTGCACCTTTATTCAATTAATTTTGGATGTTTTATCATAGAAGATTACGAAAATTAAGAAGAGGATTTCAACTAGTACATGAAATGAAATAATCTACTATATTATAAAAGCACGGATGGTGAACAGTGTTTCGTTGATGTTTTCGTCGTCGCATTTTTTTAATATTCTTTTTCAAATCTGCGCGTCATCAATTCCTCATAGCAAATTCTTCATTTTTCTAGAGAACTCCACAAGATTTATCTTCTCATCTCTATATACGCCGCGTCAATCCCTCTTTCACCAGATCCACCACCCCTCAACAACTGCTCTGCATCTCAAATCTCTTCACTCCACCACGGCCGCTCCACTTCACCACTCCTTAATCGGCACTCAATCACTTCTTCACGCGCAGATTGAGGAGCGCTTCTTCTAGGAGGAGAGCATAAGACTGCGAAACGATGTAGAGGCAACCCCACCGTCATAAGCTATGGCCATAATCAAGTCCATCCATGTCCGCCAGGCCTTCGACAGCAGAGGCAACCCCACCGTCGAGGTTGGTTTTCCGTTTGAATCGTTAAATGTGTTCTGTATGATGCATGTTTGCTACTGTTTCTTCTCGATTTGATTGTGAGTTTTGGTGTTTATTCACTGTGTATTGAAATGATGATTGTCTGCAGTGAGGAGATTGTTTGGATTTAGTTGGCACAATGTGTAGGGAGAGAGATTATAGTTGTTCGTTCTAATGCGATTGGGGATAACGTTGTGTGGTTATGATTAGGTTGATTTTCATCTCTTTAATGGCGTGTGGGCGAGAGTTGCTGTTCTTAGCGGTGCCTCTACCGGTAAGCAAGCCCTTGGTTTTCTGAATGATGTAGAACAAACTTCTTTCCCCTGTTTTATTGTGTTATGTTGTCACGATTATGCATGATGTGTATCTCGGTATTTATTGTGATCAGGAATCTATGAAGCTCTTGAGCTAAGAGATGGAGGTTCTGAATACTTTGGAAATGGTGTTTCCAAGGTAAGTACATGACAATCTGTTCTCTCTGTTTATGAATTTGTTCAAATCGTAAGTGCTCATTACTAACTCGTATTTGTTTGATGTAGGTTGTTAACAATGTTAACACTATCATTGCCCCTTGCTCTTGTTGGAAAGGTTGGTCTTCCATTTTATTCTCGTTTGATCTATCATTTCTCATGCCCTTCGTGCGAGGTCATATTTTTTGTCCTTACTGCGTGATGTCATGTGATGTGATATATGATTCTCCAGGACCTAACCGACCAAACCGCTATTGACAAGTTCATGGTTCATGAACTTGATGAAACTTTTCCCTTGAAGAGTGGGGTGATTTTGTGTATGAATATTTAGATTCTTTGGAATGCCTTGTGGTTATAGAACTTCTTTCTTTAATTATTGCTATGAAAATTCGGTTGAATGCCTCTATTTTTATGTAGCACTTTGCTATTCCATCAGTGAGAGAGGGAATGCAACATCACCTTCAGTCCAAGCAAATAGGGCCTAAGAAGTATGTGCTTGTCCTTCTCCTTGGTTGGTCTTTTGCAATTTTAATGTTAACTCAAAAGGTGTTCAACGATGTGCACCACAACTTAACAAAGTCTGTGCATTTTCAAAAGAAACACAAAGTTTGCGCCAAATTTTGAGAAAAACTTCGGCGTAAGGAGGCGAGGGATTCTCCCTGGTGTTTGAATTCACGGTGATTCTTCAGTAATTAATGTTTTTGTCTATGTTTTCTCAATGGTTTGTTTGTTTTTGAACATGAATTCTGACCCTCGGTGATTTTGGATGTCGTTTCAACAATTTTTTGCCATTTCATTTCTTTCTTGCATGACAAATGTTTGGCGATTTATCCCAGTGGATGACTCTATTTTCCCCTCTTTATTTTGTGTCCAGGATGGCAAGAGAGAGGAAGGATATCATTTTTTTTGGGTTGGAGATTAATGGGAAGGTTGTCGCTGAGGTAAATGGACTTAGTAAAACCTAAAGTTAAGAGTTCTAAGAAAAACAACATCTATGTTTTTATTTTCTTGTTTACATTGGAGCATATGCAAGAATGTCTCTTTATCTCATAATGTCTATTTCCAATCTTATTGAAGCACTTGGTCCTGGGAACCCCGAGCTTTTGTCTACCACAATGTTTTGGTATTTTTCCTTTGATTTGTTCTGTCTGCATCATCTGTGCGTTTCTCTATATTATTTGATAGATGGAAGAAGAAGAAAAGGTTATTCTGTTTCTAAGAGATGTGCATATTATTATGTTTTTTCTTGTGTTAGATATAGATTTTTCTGTGTCTGTTTTTTAGTTTCATTACTTGCGAATTGCATCTAATTGGAGCTTCTTCTCTATTGTTTACACATGTAGATGATCATGAATGTGAGTACTTGATTGAGTTTGCAAAGCCTAAAATGGTAAAGTCGACTGTGGTTGATAGTGATACTGGCAAAAGTAAAGATAACATGTTAATATTCTGAATTCTTTTCATCATTTTATATGTAGAGTATTTTTGTGATATTCTCATGCGTGCAGAGTTCGCACAAGCTCTGGAACGTTCCTTCAAAGAGGATAAGATAAAAACAATCAGAGACATCTAGAAAAGAGTTGCAGATTTTACTTTCATTCCAGTAGGTATGCATGTAATTGCCACACTAATTTTGTTCAATGATGCCACTTTATGCGTATACGTTGGTGATTACAATGGTGAATTTATCAAATTAGCAAAGTGAACATCATCGTGAAGTAGTTCGTCATTTGGTAGTTGCTTCATATTTAATCTTTCAATTACTATATTAGTTGTTTGCATACAGGGTGAATGTTTCTCTGTGGCCTGAAATTCTTAAGAGAGACATGATGTTGTGAAAGAAATAGAAAGAAAACTCTTGGATTTGCAGAAGATAATTATCTTAAATTCAATCTCTTGCCTCTGAAAACATGAGTATTTTTCTTTGATCAAAGGTTTTTTTTGTCTTTGATGTATTTATATGGATATGGTTGTCTTCTATAGATTTATATAGATCTATGTTACTTCGACTCAGATTTTGTGTCGTGTCCGATCCTCATATCGGACACGGAGACACATAATTTTCAAATTTAATCGATATGGGGATATGGTCAACAGCGTGTTTTGACTAAGTGTTTCGACATGGCTATTATCTCAAGTATCGTAAAATTAGTCCGACACGGCTATATTTTATAGATAATATAATACATTCCTATTGCAAAAATAATATAAATAAATAAAATACATTCCCCTAATTAAATAATAAAGGACATTTGTTCACAGTTTTCACCATCTTCTTTCTTCCTCTCCGAAATTGCAGAGCTTCACTTCTCAGTTCTCATCTTCTTCGTTCCAATTCCAAAACTTCGAATCCCTTCCAAAAAATTGACTACATCCCGATCAAAACTTTAGACTTTAATTCGCCAGAGCCGCAGGAATCGACTGTTCTGTCGGAGCCACGGGAACCGGAACGCATCAATTCGCCTCGGACCTCTGCTGAAGTTGATTCGGATACATATCTATTTTCCGATACGTAATTCGACACGTGAATTTGCCCGATTCCGACACAGATTTTGTGTCGTATCGAGCCCAGATCGGATCGACACGCGATCTGGGGGCTAAACTGCCATGTCGGAGTAACATAGCCCATTACTGTAAATTCTTGGCTTACAGATTGGTGGACGAGCTTGTCACCTTGTACAAGGAATCTGCAACGCGAATTGCTCGCGAAGATATTAGAGCACTATGTCGTCACATACTAATCTTAATCAAGCAGTGAGTATTCACGTTTCTTGTTTCATTGAGGACAATCTGCTGGATCGTTTGATGTCAAAGAACTTAATTGTGTGTTTTACTCATCTTACCAGATCCAAGGGCTCACAGTTTGAAGTAGTGTGGGAGAAGCATAGAGAGGATCCTGACCTGACCGACTATCATGAATTGTTATCCCAAAAGGCTAATGCATAGTGTAGGTTTTCATTTCATTCGTATCCAGAAAGGCTACGGTCGAGTGATCTTTTGTTCCTTTCTCACGCCCATTATGCAAAAAGAATTAGTCGGTAGTATGTTGTGCAAATGCATCAAATATGCATGATTTAAAGAACACTTCTTAGAATTGAATCTCTATTTGTAGTTGGATATTAGCAAGGCTAACTATTCAACAAAGCTAAAGCAAATGCTGGATATGGGTGGCAAAATGGAACTAGGAATCAGGTGGTTTCCAAAATCACATTCAAATTAGCATGAATTCATCTTCCATCAAGGAGCTAAAAGCTGAAACTAGCCGTTCATCTTGCATGCTGTAAATGCTAAGAGCAAAGCGACAAAGTACACAGATAGCAGAAGTAGCATTTTACCCTTCTCCTTAAAAAACTGAAATTAACTGTTCATCTTGCACACAGTAAATGCCAAGAGCAAAGCAAACAGATTACAGAAGTATCATTTAACCCTTCTCCTTAAGACTAAATGAAAATACAGACTATAACATATTAGGTGAAAGAACATATCATATCTCCATTAAAATCCCAGAAAATCAACCATACCAAACTCTGGTTTTAGTTCAACTAGCAAATTCACAATTCTTAACATCAATACTGAACAGCAATTAAGCAATGAACATCAAACACCTGGATAGAGGATCATCCAAAGCACAAAGTTAACAAGTACAGCAACAGCAAACTCCAGGCTGAGCGGCGCTCCCCCGCCATCGGAGAAGGCGAAATCAACCTTCCTAGTCATGTTCGGAAACAGAATCCCCCAATCCTCCGTGCTATTGCCGTTCGCCGCTTCGCTATCATCGTCGAACAACTCGTGAATGTAAAGCTCAGCTACGCCTTCTTTTCTCAGAGGAGTTCCCATGCCGGACTTCAGATGCCTCATCAGCCCTTTCAAGTACATCTGCGCGTACGTCGGATTCACCTCCAGAACCGCCGGGCCGCTGACGGCGTTCGGCCACCCGGTCTGCGTCACGATCACTGGGATGTTCTGGTGTCCGATTTTAGCCAACGCGGCAATCACTCCGTCCACCATCATGTCGAAGAGGTTGCTGTACTTAGCTCCCGTGGCGAGGTCGTCACGGAAGTTGAACGGAACCTCCTGGAACATGGCGAAACCGACCGGGATCTCCGGCCGGAGCTTGAACACCTTGTAGGGGAACACATCGATGAGGAAGGACGAGTGGTTATCCTCCAGGAACTGTAAGACAGGGTGGATCACGAGGTTGCCGACCGGCTCCTGGAACTCGGCGGCGGAGGGCGGAAACGCGGTGGTGACGACGCTGATGAAGGAGAAGGTCGTGGAGACGGGGATGTCTCTGATGCCGAGATCGTAGAGCGACTTCTGGAGGTTGCGCATCGCCGGGAGGAGGTCAGTGGAGGGGTCGACGTCGGAAGGGAGGGACGAAACGACGTCGGAGCCTAGTGAGATGAGCGAAATGCGGGCCCGGGGGTGGAACGGGAGCACGTGATCATACACCCACTGGTCGGAGGTGGAGGCGTTGGCGGCGAAGCCGGAGATTTGGTCGTTGGGGACGGTGAGAAGAAGAGAGATATTGGAGTAGGAGAATGCGCGGATGGCGTTCGGAGTCGGGTTGATGAGGTTGACGGAGGTGACGTGGAGGCGGTTGTTGAGGTAGGCGGAGACCTTCTCCGGCGTGGGGAGGGCGGCGGCGGCGGAAGGGTTGTAGGTGACGCCGACGGTGGTGGTGGTGTTGGCGGTGGTGGTGAGGAGGGAGAGGAAGGAGAGGGCAAGGAGGAGATTCATGGTGATGGTGTGCTCAGTACTGTGTGTGTGAGTGTGTGAGAGAGAAAGCGGGTGGTATGATATTGGTAGTGGAAGGAGGAGGAGGAATGGTGTCAGTAGTTATTATAGTTATACAATCGGGATTCTGTTGCTGCTTCACTCGTCCTGCACTGCGTACTCTGTGTGTCACTGTGTGTACGGACGAGTTTTTTTAGATTTTTCATTTTACGCGCCAATTTATTGCACTCTCAGTAAGGGAATTTAATTGCTACTAGAAGAACTTAAATTACTGTACTATAAAAGCACTGTTCGTAAAAAATATTGTATCTTTTTCCTCTACTAATTCAATAAATGATGCTGGCTAGTCAGGGAGCGAGAGACTGAGAAAGTATTACTTGCATGGAATTTGCATGAAAGATCAATAATTTATCCAGTTCTTAGAGAACATTACACAAACTTTTAATCCATGAATTTATGTGATTACGGGATCACCTCTTAAATGTAAAATACCCTTTCAAATAGAGGGTATTTTTCTACCAGCACTAATGCATCAAATTTCATTAATTTTTTAAGGATAGTGTGTTTGATTTAGAGTATTACTAAAGTGGCCCCATAATAAATCCTCATATTATACCATTTCCTCCTTAAAAAACAGCAGCAGCAAAAGAAAACAAAATCATTTCATATTTTTTATTTTTGGGTAAATGAAAGGCCATGAAATACACAATTTAGATAACAAGACTATATTTTCTCTTCCATAGAATTATTGAAAAGAACAAAATTTATCGTCATTAACAGCTGAATATCAACTAAGATAAAAAGAATAAGAATTTGCATTTGCTATGGTGTAAATGTGTAATAGTGCACCGTGAAAATAGTTTTCACAAAACAAGAATCACTTTTCAAGCCCAAATTTACAGATTTCCCTATACAAAGAAGTATCAACGGCTGGTGAAAAACGCCATGCCTGCCCACTTGACAGCATTCCGCTGACACGGTCGAGTGTCCGGCCAGGCAGCGAGATATAAACATGAAAAACAACGATATAAAACTCGCAATGAAGCAGCAACCAGGTCTCAGTATGTACATGAAGCTCTTGTCTTATCATCAGCAACCAGGTCTCAGTATGTACATGAAGCTCTTGTCTTATCATTCACCATGTAGCGTTGGGGAGCTTGAAGTTGAGTGCTCCATGCCTCGGACCCATGAGGAAATCCAACCTGCTGCTGATTGCTCCGATAATGCGAAAACCTTGTTTTTGGATTGTAATCTTCATCCTGGAGAAATATTCTTGACTATCTGTCTGCATTTCATCATCAAGACTGCATAGTATTGAAAGACAAACCGAATCAATGTTATGGGAAGGCAATCAATGTTATCATAAACTTGTCCCTCTAAGTGGATCAGTAAATTATAGAAGTTTATTCATGCGCCGTCATACCTCATGATGATAGAGGACCATCCGCCACATCCAACTGAAACAAGGTACTCAATCATTGCTTTCTGTAATCTCTCGTGTTTCCTGGACAATAAGATCAATTGCCATCCACCATCTCGAAGTTTGATGTACATTTGTTGAACTGTAGTATGTGTCGACTGTATTGTATCTTTACCATCATCGCTTGTAAAGTAACTGAACCTACAATAACCAAACACAATGGCTAAAAACTCAAATAGCTGTGCCGCAAAGGATGAATAAAAGCTTACTATCAGGCGACATCGCATAAAGAGAAGTGTACGATAAGATGTATACGCCCCAATGAAGAATGAACATCCTTTGATGCGTGAAGGAATAAACAGTCAGAAAAAGAAACACCCTAGCATAAAGACTTCATATAAAATAACTACTTTTCCAGTATCATGACATCGAGACTAAATACTTGTCAAGTTGTCATTGCTTTAACAGATTGCACCTTAAGAAGAAGAAACTCACGGAAAAGGGAATTACGAAAGCAGTAACTTATTCATAGAAAAATACCTCGGAGGAATTAAATCATCCAGATCCATTAATATCACGTTTTTTCCATCTTCTCCTGGTTTGATATTACTAAAATAACTCTCAGCGACATTCAAAGCACTTTTTAATTCTCTCATGTAATGACCATCTCGGAGATTTTGAACAGCTAGTTCCTTGCACACTGAAGGTAAGAAACTTGTATCCAGACTGTTGAGCTCAAAATGAAGAGCCATAATCCTACAATACTCGTAATTCTCAGTCGATTTTGGCATCTCTACTACACCATCTCTTTGAGAGTGACAGGCTTGTAACATCATAGTCATGGCGATCAGCAATGTCAATACTGAGACACCAACTGTTACAAGCCCACCAATAAAGACAGTTGCAGCAAATGGTGACATGTAAACTCCTGTCTCCATTGTAAAACGACTTTCACTTTCTGCACCAAAGAAAGAGAGCAAACTCATAAGCTTGGTTCCTCTTAAAAAGCAATTGATTGCAGCAACAAGAGCACAAACAATCAATCCTTTCAATAGCACAATGTCCCAAGTCATACATAGTTCAATTGAACAGCTATTTTCTCGAAACAATACCATTCTCTTTGATGTTATAGACTGACTAATAAGGCACCGGGCCAACAAGGTGAAGAGTGAAGAATCACACACACCTGAGCCCCCTCTGCTCATAAGGCTCTGAGACGAAAGCGCTCGCTCCATTTGATGTCCATATGCAGACATTGTGGGATCTCTGTGATCAAGAAACTGCCACTAGCTAAACCTGTAGAAAGCAGATTAACCTGCATCAGAAAAGACTCTATCCCCAGAATCACATCCAGTTCAAAATTTCACGTTTACCAAACCCCTTCAAACTAAATGAAGTCAATCAAAGTCAGTCATCTATTCAAACCCTCACAAATCCAACAATCAAATACATCATTTAACTAAAAGGGCAAGATTAACAAGAAACCAAAGCCAAACTGCATGGTGACAAATCAGACCTGTAGAATCTGGATAGGGTATTTTCCAACTTTTCTCACCGTCATCCTATACAAAGAAAATTGGATACTACATTAATGAAATCGAACAGAATCCTCATGGTGAACAAAGCCCACTTCGGTATGAAATTAAGAATCAATTATTTAATACAGAATTCTTCCCACTTGGAATATTGAGAACTGACACTTCGACAAGATTTAATTAGCGTTGCATTATTGAGCTGCGACTTGGCTCCTCTAATCCAAAACAGCCACTTCAATCCACATACCTTGTCAGTTATTTTATATTCGAACATATAACTGTTGTCGTGATATATAAAAACAAGTACACTGGGCAATAGTAAATAAACAAAGTTCAATGTTATAGTTGCAGAATTTCTTACCGGATGTGAGCATTTCCTCCAGGTACGCCGTCGCCTTCTCCACACAATTCACCGGCGACTGGTCTGACAGGGAATTGTGAAAGGGTTAATAATTTATGACTGAAAAGGCGATGTTTCCTGGGCCATTTTGGATTTAATTCAGCTCATTCTGTTGGGCCAAAAAGAAAGGATCTAGAAATCCGAGAAATCGTCTTTTAATATGCCACAAACTAATACTCTCCGGTTTTTTAACATTGACTCACTTTCTCTTTTGGGATAATTTTTTAATATTGACTCCATTCCATTTTCGAAAAATTCTAGGTTTTTTCATCCACACAATTTACTTTTTACTCTTTCAATGCATTCTCAACCACTAATTCTACCTGCATAAATCCAAGTGTTAAAAGCAAGTGAGTCAATGTTAGTGAACCGGAGGGAGTAATTTTGTGACACACATACAAAATGTTTTTAAATGACAAAAAGATTATATGTGCCTCATTTAATAAAATGACAAAGTTTTGGAAAAGACAGATGGACATATGAAAGATGAGATTGAATTAGAATTACAAAAAGGTAAAAGATTTTAGTTACAATATTAAAATTTTAGTATGCAACATGTAGTCGTTATAAGTTTATGACCCGATTAATGAAATCCAAAATTTTTATCTTAATTTCTTCTAATTTGCGGTTTAAACCTTGGTTCGTCTTTCAAGATGGACTAACCGATTTACTTTTGATACAGTATTTTTTTACGCATTTAAAATTGTGTGATATTCTGTTACAAATTGTTTATAACAGCTCAAACAATATGGTTTATATAAAAACTTTATTTTGTTAGTGCAACTTTTGCATTTGCATGAATAAAAAGTTGCTGCACACCATATCCTTTAGCAGGCTCCCATGAGTATGTGAGCCACAAGTAATTGAACGATGGCAATTACTAACATATCAGCCTATCTTTCCCGTATCCGCCACGTGGCGCCGGCTTATCTTCACTTCACTCCACTCCCCATATACCATAACCATCAAATTCCTCTTGATTCAGAACTTTTTTTCCTGGGTTCAGTTCTTGATCATTTCATCTCCAATCATGGAGACAACCGGGTTGACCCGTTTTTCCAGCGGATCACCGCGCCTGCCCAAAGCTTCTTCCCAGCATTCTACCGGGATCGTGTCTTCCACCTTCGTTTCCCCGTCCTTCAGCTCCAGAGTAAGTATGTCCTTTCCTTAAAGACGCCACTTATTAACATGAAAAATGTATGTCCGAACTTATTGGATGCTCTCAGAGTCTGAAATCGAGCTCGTTGTTCGGGGAATCGCTGCGAGTTTTGCCGCTGAGATCATCGCTGAAGGCTTCCAAGTCTTCCAAGAACTCGTCTCTGGTCACAAGATGCGAGATTGGTGATAGTTTGGTGAGTTGATCAGATTGATTGGTTATTGTTAAATTGTTAAATTTTAAGGTATCGTGGTTTTCCATCTTAAAACCAATTGGTACGGATTGACCAGAGAACTAGTATTGTTAAGTCATTTAGTGTTTAAGAAACGGACGTGGGAATTTCAACGGTTATGTTATGAGATTGAGGATTTTAATGTGTGGTGTTTTGTATGTGTTTTTGCAGGAGGAGTTTTTGACAAAGGCAACTCCGGACAAGTCGCTGATAAGGCTGCTGATGTGCATGGGAGAAGCTTTGAGAACCATTTCGTTTAAAGTGAGAACAGCTTCTTGTGGAGGAACTGCCTGTGTTAATTCTTTTGGTGATGAGCAGCTTGCTGTTGATATGCTTGCTGACAAGCTTCTCTTTGAGGTCAGATGGCTGCTATTTTAGCTGGTTTATGATTTCTCATTTCAATCCATGACGCAATTGTTAGCCAATTGACCTTTTGAAAGACCTATTATTTTGCTAAAATGTTTAATTAACTAATGAAGCAGATCAATGTGTTCATCGATTTCATTTATAATAACTGTGTCTCATATAAATGTGGGAGTCTGTGTGAGCCTCCCATTTGAGCACTTTAGGGGAGAGGGGATTGGAAACCGATCAGATTGTATCCGTCGAATACAATACCTTGAGCATTTGGGCAAACTCAAGTAGTTGAAAGTAGATTTTTAAATTGACTTTAGCATTAACGATTATGTTTTGTATACAACAGCGATGAACGACTACCGGTAGAGATGGTAATTTAATTTATACATAATAAAGTATGTGTAACAATCATAAATGAAATTTCATTTCTATATGAATCACTCAATGAGACATTTGTTTAATGATTATGGTAAATAACTCATTCTCAAGTGCTCAACTTAATGGAAATTTTAGGCTATAATTAGCATCAAATCTTGAAACATTCCTGACTTGTTGAGGAATGGAGTAACTGTCTTCTTGTATGAACAACTTCATTACACACCAGTAAAGTAATCATTAAATTCTCCTTCTCATGCAAGAAACTTGCTCTGTAGTTAATAGTTTTGATTGAAATTCATGGTGAGAAAGAATGGTTTTTCCTTTGATTTAGGCCTTGAAGTACTCGCATTCCTGCAAGTATGCCTGTTCCGAGGAAGTCCCCGAGCTCCAAGACATGGGAGGCCCCGCAGAAGGTTAGAAACAAACATTCTAAGCACTAATCTTTCCGACGTTTTCCCACAATTGAGGATTTCAGATATTCATATGATCACTGCATTTGGGCAGGCGGATTCAGCGTTGCATTCGACCCGCTTGATGGTTCCAGCATTGTCGACACAAACTTCACCGTGGGCACCATTTTCGGCGTTTGGCCCGGCGACAAGCTTACCGGAGTGACCGGGAGAGATCAGGTGGCGGCCGCCATGGGAATCTTTGGACCAAGAACGACGTATGTTCTTGCTCTGAAAGATTGCCCTGGAACACATGAATTTCTTCTTCTTGATGAAGGTATGCATTTCACATGTTTGATGAAATGTCTAGCTGAAATCTTCTGTTTTCTGCCATTGATACGGCTTCTCTGTTCGGTGTCAGGAAAATGGCAACATGTTAAGGATACAACAGAGATTGGAGAGGGGAAAATGTTCTCCCCTGGAAACTTGAGGGCTACATTTGACAACCCTGATTATGCCAAGGTATTGTTCTATACATGTTTGTTCTCATTTTTACAAAATGTTTTCAAAACGTAACCAACTTGTTACCAAATTATCTCAATTGATTATGTTACCGGATATAACAAGATTTATTGAAGTCAATGAACCAATCAATTAATGATTACTGAGGTAAAAAAGGATTATTTTAACAAGGTCAAATTGATGTTTTTATAAAAAATCTTCTTCAAGTATTTTCTCCATCGCCACTTCATTCTCGCAATTTCTTTTGTCGTCCCTTCATCCCGTGTTACCTACTTCGTTGTATACTTGTATTGGTACTATCACCACTAGAAAGGTTGACTCAACATTAACTAATTTAAACAACATAGCAACCTGTAGAGAAAGCAATTGAGAGCGCTTCGTCATAAGTTAGTAATGTTTTTGATAACATTTTGGAAAAATATGAACAAAACCTATAAGTTCACATAAAAGCAGTTACCTTAACTATCATTCTCTCTTTTGTTGACATTGAACTCAATCATGGCTTGTTTCATTCTGAAATTCAGCTGGTGGACTACTATGTCAGAGAGAAATACACACTCCGATACACCGGAGGAATGGTCCCTGATGTGAACCAGGTACTTGCATGAATAACGAACCTTTACACGATCAAGATTGACCATTTTAAGGTTTTCTTGCACCTTACATTTTGTGGGACTTGCAGATTATTGTAAAGGAAAAGGGGATATTCACAAATGTGACATCCCCTACAGCCAAAGCCAAGCTGAGATTGCTGTTTGAAGTTGCTCCCTTGGGGCTCTTGATCGAGAAGGCTGGCGGGCATAGCAGCGACGGAAAACAGTCGGTTCTAGACAAGGTTATCGAGAATCTTGATGACAGAACTCAAGTGGCTTATGGATCGAAGAATGAGATCATCCGTTTTGAGGAAACACTCTATGGTTCCTCCAGGCTTAAGGCTCAAGAACCAGTTGGAGCTGCTGCTTAAAAAATCCCTATTTCGTGCATTTTTCTTCCTGTTAGGCCAAGAGCAAGGTGCTTTTTTAAACCAATATACATAGGCACCTCAAAAATGGTGGTTTTGGGTATATATTGCCTATTTCCTTTTCCTCCTTGAAGTTTACAACTTTGTTTATGTCACCAACACAAAACTGCTGAGCTGTTGTATGTCTACAAGAATCCATTCTATTTTATGATGTATCCTAAGATCCTATCTTGTTCGTGGAATCCAAAATTTTACATAGTTTGCACCCCTTTAAAAAGCTCTGAAAGTTTAGCTGGTTTTCTTGAGCAATGGAGAAAATGAATACTGAACTAGGGAATGACAAGAAATGGCGTGGATCGGTTAGGGGAGTAATCGATTCACCCATCGAAAAGGTGTGGAAGATGGTGTCTGAAAGCTGTAGATTACACGAATGGATGCCGATGGTGGAAAGATGCTCGGATTTGGGTGGAGAGGAAGGGATTCTGGGCTATGTCCGGCTGGTTTCGGGTTTCATGTTTACCCAAGAAGATGGAGATGATCATGGATCAAGGAAAAGCTTGTTTCCATGGATTCTTCAACCTACAGTTGTGTGTACAAAATGGTTGCCAGTAATGTGGGCTTGGATGGGTCTGTGAATTCATTGAAACTGGTAGATTATGGGAATGGTTCCACTCTAATTCACTGGTCATTTGAGATTGATCCTCTTGAGGGTTTATCTCAAGAATATACAATAAATTAGTTACCTTTTCTGTATAAATCTTGTATTAATAGGATTCCAGAAGCCATTCAAAGTAGACCAAATCATTGATTAAGACCTAAATAATATGATTCTCTAATGTTCTACGTTTGATTACTTATGAAGTGATTTTCCAACTGAAACTAATCCACTTATGAATGATCAAATATAGTTTGAGGTAGAGGGACTGAGGAGTACTAATTTTGTTTATAATAAAAAACATGTGACATGTTTTCAAAATAAAATAAAAATGTGAAATAGTATGTGTAATCCTCTTACTTTAGAATATAAGGCACTAAAGTGCTGAGCACAATTTCACCATTATAATATTTATTTCATTTGATAGAATGTAAAATTTACAAATAATTGTACTTGTATGCATTAATATATATAGCGATTACAAAGGTATACAAGACCTAAACAAATATGAAACATGATATTAACCCCTTCCCCTCCCCTCTAGCGAAGCGTAGGACTGATCGCAACGCTTAACTTGGAACGCAAGAACTAAACCGAGAACGAGATAACCCCTTTGTAAAGATGTCAGTAAGCTGCAAATATGTATAAACATGAGCAACCTTGAGTTTGCCAGAAAACACAATCTCACGCACAAAATGATAGTCAATATCAATGTGCTTGACTCTCTTATACGAAACCAATCTGAGTAAGAAAGAGTGCACTATTACTGTCACACAGCTAAACACGAGGCACAAGAGTCGATACGCGTAAATCACGAAGTAAATTCATCAACCAAGATAGTTCCGCAGCAGTATTAGCCAAAGCCTGGTATTTTAATTCTGAACTAGAACAAGAGACTGTAGGTTGCTTCTTATTATTCCATGAAACCAGGTTACCACCAAGAAAAATGATATAACAATATATAGACCTACGAGTCTCAATACAACGAACCAAATCAACATCAGAATAATCCAAAACTAGTAAAACAGATGAATTTGCGCAAAACTGAAGACCATAGTGGAGAGTACCACGTACATATTGTAGAATTCGAGTAACAACCTAGTAGGGGTCATCAGTAGGAGCCTGCATATACAGACTGACCGTGTTCACAACATAAGACAAGTCGGGACGTGTACTCGACAAATATTGTAGTGCACCAACCAAAGAGCGATAAAGAGTGGGATTTCTGAATGGCTTATCGGAAGAGCTGGAAAGCTGCGAAAATGTAACAAATGGTATAGCATCAGGCGCCGAATCTTGCATTCCAATGTGCAATAAAATGTCCTTGGCATATTTGGCCCGACCAAGGAATAAGCCATCAGAAGTAAGAACAACCTCCAAACCCAAAAAATACTATAAGGTGCCAAGATCGATAATCTTGAATTCCCGAGTAACCCGATGAATAAACTTCCGAATGAGATGACCATCATTCCCAGTAAGAATAATGTCATCAACATAAACCAACAAATAAAGTAAAGAGAAACCCTGTGAAAACACAAATAATAAGGTATCGGCAGAACTACATACAAAACTCAGGCCAAACAAAAAGGAACTGAAGCACTGAAATCAAGTGTGAGGAGCTTGCTTCAAACCATAAATGGCCTTCCGTAAACAACATACATAATCATGACGCGTCGGGTCTTTGTATTCAGCAGGCTGCTCCATATAAACTGGGGAATCAAGAACGCCATTTAAAATGCATTCTTGATATCAAACTGTTATAAAGGATAATTTTGAGTGACAGTAAGAGATAAAACAGTATAACAATGGATGTTTTCACTACCCGAGTAAATGTATGATCATAATCAAAACTAGGTAATTGAGAAAAATCTTGAGTAACCAACCTGGCTTTTTTCCGATCAAGAAATCCCTCAGCCTTGTATTTTAAATGGCATACCCATTTTGATTCAACAACATTAGTATGTGGAGGACGCGGAACCAACTCCCATGTCTGTTGAGTGCGAAGAGCATCCATCTCTAAGTCCATAGCAGCAACCCATTCAGGATTCTTGACAGTCGAGCGATGACTGTGAGGCTCGATCTTAGCAAATAAAGCACTCAATAAGCCAGAAATGTCATAGTTTGAATTTTTTGTACCATAGTGAACCATTGCGCTAATGAGTAGCCATCGTATGTCGAGAAGAGGGACCCACAGTCGAAAATGGTGTGGATCCCGAGGTAGGCACGAAACTTGAGGCCACAGGGATAGAACCTAAGGTAGGCAACGGTGGCCGTGCAGAAGAATCCAATAGTGGTGTTGGTGAAGCAAGGTTCACCGGATCAGCCGGAGATGCTGCAGGCATCCAGACTTGTGGCGCGTAATGCGCACGCGTGATCGGGTTGGCCAACGCATGATTCAACGATGACGTCATCATCGTCTGAGCTACCATCGATCATGATATTGTGGTAGAGAAACACAATTTTTTGAAGAACCCTGAGCTTCCGGTACAGTCATAAAATTTAATTTTCCAAAATAATGGGTGATTCTGCTAAAGAATGTGGCTTAAAGACCTCCGATGGGACTGACGAAGACTCCAAAAAAGTAGAAACATCATGTGATGATAAATCCGTAATAGTACCAGCATGGGTAACTGGAAAAATAACTCATCAAATCGAGCATGGCTAGTGACGTGCTCCTGCTTCTTGAGAGCATCAAGACATCGATAACCTTTGTATTGAGAATTGTAACCTAAAAATATACATGACATACTATGAGGGGTCAGTTTATGCGTAGTGTAGGACCTCAAATACAGGATAACTCAACAACCAAAAGGATGAAAATTGGAGTAGTCAGGCGTAGTACCAAAAATAATAGAGAGAGGAGACTGACCAGATAAAATTGAAGTAGAAAGTCTGTTGATGATGTAGACTGTTGTCGAAAAGGCATCATATCAAAAGAAATGATGAAGGCCAGAATGAAAGAGCATCGATATACCTATCTCTGTAATATAACGAGGCTTCCTCTTTGCACGTGCATTTTGCTCTGGAGTGTAAGGACATGAAAACTGATGATGAATGCCCTTAGATGCAAAATGAATTCGCATGCGATGATTCACAAAATCGGTTCCATCATCACTCTGAAAAATATTAATGGTGGTAGAAAACTGATTCATAACAATTTCTTCAAATTGTACATAAGCCTTTACAAAATCAGACTTTCGTCGGTAGATGATATAACCAAGTAAACTGAGAGAAATCATCAATAAAAAAATGAAATAATAAATATACCCGGCGCGAAAGATAACAAGTGAGGGTTCCTAAAGGTCACAATGAACTAAATCAAGTATGCGTGGTGCGCGTTTTAAATTATCATTAAAATAAATACGTGTGCCTTTAGTCATCTCACAAGAAATACATAAATGAGGCTTAAACAACAAACTAGTAACTGACAAACTACTAGTCTTATTCAAAGATGAAATAGCAGAAAAAGGAACATTTCCTAACTGACTATTTCATAGCTCAAATGAGGCCCTGGCTTTGTTTGAATTGACAAAAGAAACTAAAGTAGCACCACCATAGTCTGAAATGTAAAACCCTCTCTCATTGTGTCCTCGGCCCACGAGCTCCTTAGTAACCTTCTTTTGAATATTGAAAGAAGTGTCATCAAAACAAACAACTACATTTAGATCCCTTGTTGACTTGACAATAGACAATAAATTTCTGGTGATGTGTGGAGAAACCAAGACATCTAGTAAAGTGGGGGAATCAGAAATCTGAGAATTGCCAGTGTGGAAAATATGCAAAGAAGAACCATTGCCAAAAATAAATACGACGATTACCGTTATAAGGAGCGACGATATCCAGGTTGGGAGCTGAAGTAGTCATGTGATTGGTAGCACCAGAGTCCATGTACTAATCAGGGGTTGCATTAAGTTGCTGATAATATTGTGGCTGAGCTGTGTCTGCGGTATTTGCAACATCATCGCCAGAGACATGTGACACCTTGCAGCAAGATGACTGGGACGATGACACCATTGACAGACATAGGTACCACCGCCACGACCACACTGTGGAGGGGCGCCACCTCAGGCCAGCGACGGGTTCCATCTGTCGCCTCTTCCACGGTCGAGGCCTCGGTCGCCCCTCTCTCATCCATAACTACGATCTCCCTTGCTGCAGTTAGCCTGTCCGAACACATGTTTACTAGCAGAAAAAGCAGAAGGAACTGGTCTATAAGCACTAGAAAAGCGATCTTTGAGGGAAAACTCTAAAGGCCCAACATCAGCAACAAGAGTATACAAAGGTGGTAAAGGGTTCTTCACTATTTGAGTAGATGAAAACTGAGAAAACTTATCATTCAAGCCATGAAAAAACACTACAGAAATATCTTCATCATGAAGAGGATGACCAAGACCACACAATTCATCAAGAATGTCCTTAAAATATTTGGTGGCTAAAACATCAAATACCGTCAACTACTGACATTGCAGATGGAGTCAGAGATGCGAAAAGAGCTGCCTGAACTAGCTGATCTGTTTGAATCCAAGCATCACAAGCAGTGACATCCTCAGAAACCTTATCATCGGGTTCCTTGGAAGTAAAACTCGTGGAGCATCGAGGCACTTGGCATATCTATTAACAAAACCAATCAATTTAATTGTACGTAAAACAAATGTAACCTGAATACGCCAGTGGGAGTAGTTGGAACCATCAAACTTGATGGTGATGCAGCTGATCAATGATGGAAGCGTAATTGACGTCATCAGGAACAAGTAGAAACAGATCCAAACACAAAAGAAAAATCAAATCGCATCAAACACACAACAAACTTGTGAATGGAAGTGGACGATTTATCTAACTCTTGTGTGTAGACTTGGAGCAATAGAAGACTAAGTAAAAAATAGTAGCGATTGGCGGCCAGATTTGGCAGCGCGTGCAGGGGAAGCGTAAGCGCGTGGATGACTATCCAGTGGTATGTGGACGACGCGTAAGCAGCGGCGTTCGAAAAACTCCGATCAGCGATCGATGTCAGCTGAGCAGCTGCAGCAATCGGTGGTGACGGCGGGTTGGCATGACCGAGATCGAAGTTTTGGAAGAAAAGGGATTTGGAATTTTGGGAAAAGCCGGAGAATATTTAGTGAAACCTTATTGATACCATGATAGAATATAAAATTAAAAATAATTGTGGTTGTGTGTATTAATATATATATATATACATATATATACATATAGTGATTACAAAGGGTATACAAGATCTAAACAAATATGTAACAAGATATATACAAAATCAATCATAAAGGGTATTTCTTTTTTATCCTGATTCTAAATCAATTATATTTCTATTAAAAGATGTCATTTAAGAGGTTCCCTATTACATCCTTGAACTATTTCAGATCCGCAAACCCTCTCTTGCCGCATCTCTCTCTTTCTCCAACTTTGCTGCAGCCCAACTTCTTCAATCTTTTTCCATATCTATTCATTATGAGAGATATGGAACAACAGTTTATTTCAATTCATGATTTTCTTATTGAATAAGTGTGAGATTTGCCTCCACATATTAGTTTTGTTTCAACCCGATCGATTAGATCGTTGTGTTTAAGATGATAACTCGGTTTAGTTGTTCACGTTGATGTATTGTTCTCAATCTGCTTGTGCATATGCGTGTTCGCGATTTCGTTAATGGTTTCATTTCGGGGTTTCCATTAATTTGGGGTTTGTCAGATCTGTGTTTTTCAAGTTGTTTACAGTTTGGACAACATAGATCCAGTGGCAGAACTAGGACAAAATTTGAGGGGTGCTAAACCACACTGACATCTCCGGAGTGAACAAATCCCTTCTTGAGCGGAACCCTTTTAAATTTAAATGAGTAGGGGCGGACAAAGATGTGAAGAGTATCACTTTTTTAGTTCACCGGAGTTTACCGGTGAGGCCACACTAGCTCCATCCGGTTTAGTTCTGCCAATGCATAGATCGTGATTTGATCAAGCAGTGTTACATTGTAGAAGATCTCTGTTTGGCGTAGTGATATTGATGCGTGATACGCTCATTTTTGCCAAGTGGTCATGATTTTCGCTTTAAGCGAGTTAATATCTCCTAGCGAGATGTTACAATTTTTATTGGATCTCTTATCTATAATAGTATAAATGATCAGTCTGGTTGATATCTAATTTAGACATCATTGCAATATTATACTCCCTCCGTCCCAGAGAAAATGACACACTTGCTTTTAGATCGGTTTTTAATGCAAGCTGATGTGGAAGTGTTGA
>JAULKK010000006.1:1727088-1741192 GCA_032355705.1 Rubia peregrina
TTAAGTCGTATTGATTTTCTGCATGAAACTGTGATGCATGATCAAGTAACTGATTTATTCTTTGATGCATGCGTGTTACAATTCTAATTTCTGAATTTTAATTGCTTGATTTCCGATATAACTTCCTACACTATGGTCTTGCGGGTGTATAGTAGCACCACGAGTGAAATCTGGAGCAAAGGAATAGAAAAAATAAAGAAGGGGAGGGGATGAAAATCGGCTTTTAGATGAAGAAGAATAAAGATGAGTTTTTTATTCGTGAGATGAAAATGTGAGAGAGGAGGAAGAGAGAGGCATGGGTGTTGAAATGAAAGAGAGAGAGAAAAGTGGTTTCAGAAAAGTAAATTGAGTGATTGAAGCGGAGGGAGAATATTAAATGTGATTAATTTACCATTAAATGCAGATGACTGGACAAATTAGAAGAGAAAAAGCAGTGTCAAATTTGTTATTTGACAAGTCATCAGGGATATTTAGGTAGTTCTAACACGGTCAACATACCCTAAAATGGAAATAAATCTAAGTGTGCAATTTGTGGTGGGACAACCTAATATGGTAAGTGGGTAATTTAAGGTGGGACGGAGGAAGTATTTAAATTTTATAAAAAAAAATTACAACATTTAAGGTAAAAACTACTGTGAACTGTCAGTAAACTTACGGAAATACCACATTTCCTAAGATTTTCTCTGAAATTTTTGGTGAACATGGGAATGGAAGTTCCATAATCTATACTCGCCCCGCCCCGCCCCATTACCATCCCTATTCACTTTATGGTTTCAGTGTGAATTTCCAATGTGTGTATATACATAAATACCATGAATGCTCAATGTGTATATATACATAAATACCATGAATGCATATTAGATTGGTTCGAGTTGGACTCAACTCTATGCAGGTGTGTATGATTTTCAATATTAATAAATATAATAAATTCAACTTTATAAGCCGAATTATTTTATACTGAATGTCGACCATATGTAAATTGTAATATTCTATTACACTACCTTACATGGAGATGGAGGTAATCTGTTTTACGTAGTACAAAGAAAGTCTCTTCCCGTGGGTACAGGCAAAGGGCGAAATTCCGCAATTGCATCATCTATTATCTTCATCTGGCTACTTTAGCCTTTTGACTTGTCAATAACCATCTAGATCCCCTCACAAGTTCTTCCTTGATCATGAATAAAACAGCTGCAGCAAGTACACTCTGGACAATTTTAGTTCCCATCCCCTTGTAAAATCCATTCAGCCCTTCATATCGTATCATCTTCAATATAGCATCCAATGTCCCTGAATTTCATGAAAGCAAATTGTCATTCAGCTTTAGAAAGAATGCAAACTAGTTTTCGACTTTATCTCGAGCAGGAGCAAAGACATCATATGCCATACACCTATTATGTTTTGTTCTGTGTGTGTTGTAATACTCCGATCATATGCCAGGTAATCCTCATGGCAGTTAATATCACTCGTATTCTTGCTCTCTCAACAGAAATAAAAGTAAGATGGTTTAGTACCTTTGTAATGATGTCTTTTGTCTCCACTGCTACCTTGTTTTGCTTGAAGTCTTGACTGCAAAATGTTAACAGAAGGAAGTATGAGGCTAGTTTGCTGCCCAGCTGTCTGAAGTCCACTCAAACCATATATTTATTTAAGAGAATGTTCAGTGCGCACTGAAGTAGCAAGCTTTACAGAAACACCAAGTTAACTCATTGAAATGTTCACTGAATGCCTTGTACTGTACACATAAATGAGCACAAATCCAAGCAATGTGATCTCAAGGGCAAACAGAGAAATTTCAGAAGGTGCAGATTACTAATGTCAAGATGAGTAGGTTTTTGGAAAGAGAATGGGAGATGGCAAAACTTAACAGTCTCAAGTTTCACAATTCAAAACTGAAAAGGGGAACACTTGGTAAGTAATCACGCAATAGATTCCTTAGGCACATCACCAGAAAAGTGGTTGCTTATCCCAGAATGCGGAAAATTCCAGATTATTCCCTCGATGTCCTCTTCATGTAAAACCTAGTCTAGTAGGGACTACAGCAATTCTATTAAAGGCAGCAACAAAGACTTCTCATAGCACAGATGTGCAAATTATAGAGAATCAAAAATGCAGAACAGTTTCTTGGAGATGGATGTATCAAAGAGATTCATGTTACCTTCACAACCAGAATAGGATATGTGACAACAGTAGCTCCAAGTTTTGCCACAGCTCCAAGCAAGAAAACCTAGCCAAAAACCAGTTTAAAAAAACACAGATGCCGTACACATACTTACTCAACAGTGAAATGTTGGAAACTGAATTTGTTCAGAAGCTAATACTATTGTGACCATGGAAATTTATTAAGATATACCTCCAAGGCAGACACGTCACCACCCCCTTTATTGCTCAATTTACGGCGCTTTCGTAGGTTCTTTAAAAGGGTTTCATACAGCATAAATTGTATAGAAGGATTGCTCACCTGTTGGAATTAATAAGATGAACCATGAACACATTTTTTAACTTAGTGCTATTAATTGTTTCATACCATGATTAATGTCGGAAAAACACCTCTCCAGAATCCCAAAACTCCACCTTCATCATAAACTTCTTGAATCTGTGGGCGAGCTTGATTAACCCACATGAACTAGTTATGTCAATAAAAATTACAAATGCAAGAGAATCCATACTGCATGGGAAGTCCCAAATGGAGGCGGTTCGACTCCTGCTAAAACAGTATCCTCTAATGTAGCAGATTCAGTAGCATGATTTACAGCTTTCTTTTTATAGGTCTGCAGAGGCATTGTCAAGATATATAGAAACTCAGGATATGGGAAAATATTTCCTTGGGAATATAAGAGTAGGATTATTTCTCATTTGAAACAGTAAGATATGAGCACGATACATTGTTTCACTTTAACATTGTGGTCAACTGGTCATATTTTGCTTATTTTTGAAAAATATAATTAAAAAAGTCTACTAGGAAAAATAATAAATTAGCTCTGGTTTTGTTGATGATAAATCCATAGATTAGTTTAAGCTGGAGGGTAGTAACCTTGCCTGCATTCTAGTCACAACTACCCAAATAGGATTCGTCAGCATTACATTCACGCATCTGCAAACAAACGCCATTAATCTCAGTATGCTATTTTGTCAATTAATGTCTGCATGGAGATATAAAAGGGTCCGTTTTCATCTTCACTTTATACGGCTAGGAGAAATAACAATATTTCAATGAGATGGATAAATTATTTTCGTCGAAGTGCTTGCAAATACTTAAGCTACGGGCAGATGCAAAGTAAGCCTCAAACCACAGGATAGTTCCTCGTCGATTATGAGATTTTAAAATAACTAACACTTTGGTCACTATTTCAAATTGGTGTAATTATTGATTTTCCACTAGCAAGGAACCTTTCCGAATACAGCATTGCAAATATTGATCATTACCCATAGTGTTGAAACTTGAAAGATGCTAATCATTAGGTCGCCAGAATGATTTTTAGGTCCATATTTTGTAAGAGAAATTTACCCAGATAAAGCAGCCACTACAAGCGAGGAGAGCATTCCAACTGATCCATCACCAAGACCTTTTTTCTTCCGTTCTAGAGCAGCGATTTCAGCTCTGGCCCTGAATATTTGATAGAAATAATAGTAAACCCCCTGTGCAAAGGAGATTGCAGATATAAACTAATTAGAGGTATAATAATTATCAGAGTTACATAGTTGTATATATATTCACAGGTAACTCCTAGGGCATTTACATAATTCCTGTACTTGAATGAAGTTGAGATACTCGACTGAGGAAAAGTATGTTGTGTTAAAGTTCACCAACTATTTCGCCGTTTCTATAGATCATTGATCTTTGACCAATGGTACTGACCGGATGACCTACTACTACATACAAAGGTGCATTACACATTTATACTACTAAGTGGCCTACTAAGTTTAATGGCAACCTATTTTTAGAACTGCTTGTACAACACGAGAAATTGTGGATGAGAACACTCTATTTAAGACAAGACACATAAACAAGCCACACAAAAATGACTACAATAAAGCATGATGCAACAACATCACTTGGTTTGATCAAGACACACGATTGCAAGTGACAAAACTATACCACTTCAATATTTCTGGTGGGAAATCCCAGATTGATGCTGTTTTAGGCTCTGATGAGTGGATATCACACAGGCTAAAGGAAGTCCTTGCTCCAAGAAAATGTCAAAGCAGTCAGCAAGCTTTCTAACCCCAATGCTCTTTTTTTTAGCATTCTGGGTTCGGTACCAAAACCACAAGTGAAAGTGTAGCATGCCACCCCTCCCCTCCCTCCAGGCAACAGAAGATAATATGGCGAATGATAGAGAGCGCCCAGCTTGCTGCTTGACCATGGAAAGAACAACGCATACGAGAAACTAGCCTCTGAGCAGTCTATATAGTTAAGTTTTTATCGTTTGGACTTCACAAATGTAAATTCAACAACCAATGTGCTCCAAATTAACATAATGCATGTGTTTACTGGCCATGTTTAATTGTTTAAATAATATTTAGGAAGCGGTTCTACACAATCACACCAACTGACAACATTAGGTTCCACAGTGACTAAAATTATCTTTGCACAAAGCAATGAGAGTCCAACAAGTTAAGTCCACCTCAATAAAAATATATCAAGATAATCTGCAGTATGTGACGTTATACTAGGGGCAATGGCACAGTTACCATTGTCATGGGACCACAGAACTTCAGTACACTGATGAAAGACTGTATTGCACCACTTGGAAATTTTCCCGTCCTATTGTCATCATGTACACCTAAAATAACAACATAACCTAAAAATTGATGTGCAATGTAGTCGCGTGAAAAAAAACAAAAGGACCCAGCAACCATTCAGATTTAGCATGCAATTACCAAGAACCTGATCTAAGAGAATTTCCAGTGTGAAGAAATGTTAGTACAACAAGAGTCCAAAAGAATGAATGTCACTTCAAATTCATCCTAAATTCCTAATCTGTCAACTTCAAATACTAGTAAACGGAATAAGAACACGCAATTACACTAATGTCTTCAAATTTGAGGAAGGGTGTTATTGTAAATTAGCAAACGAAGAGGCAGAATCGCAAGTTAGCAGAGGAAACGCCAGAAAAAAATTAAATGAAAATTGAAAAATTGGCTCACCTGAGATGCCGCGGTGCCGACCAGCGACGGAGCCAAGCCGCCGTAGAGCCGATCCCATCCCTCTTGCCTCACAACCTGCGGATCAAACAAGCCAAAAAATGGTGAGCATCAAGCCGGAATAAATTCACAGATTAATTTTAAAAAACACACACAAAACCTGGATCATTTGCTGTACGGTTCCATGCTTAGTCTTCTCCTTCTTCGGATCTCTATCAGTTTGCTGCCGCGTATTTACCTGAGATCGCACACACAAACAACCTACTAAAAAAACGCACAATTCCGGGAAAGTAATAAAATGAAACAAAATGAAATCAGTTCGTACTGTTTGGAGAGGATAGGTGATGAGCTGAGCGATGATTCCGGCGCCGGCGCCGGCGAGCCCGTTGATCAACGCGTCCGACATGCTTTAAATCTTAACTCCGAATTTCTGAAGAAATGTGACGGGTCAGCGCAGTGACCTGCCGTGAGTCGTGACCAATAAATTCAGTTTTAAAGTTGTCGGGGACGACTCTGTTGAAGTTTAAAATAAAGGTTGGTGTTCCGTTCAAGGAAATGTAACGACGTTTTGCAGCTACTGCTAAAGTGGTAAGGGATTGAGGGTAGAAACCAAAACTCTTCACATGGAAACAAGATTTTGTTCTTTATTTTACATCTTCCTAATGAGAATATGCTGAAATTATCTGGTTTTTCAAATAATACATCAATGGCACCGTTTGTTTGATTGGTGGATACGAGAATAGAAAAATTGAATGAGAATTGGATGGGACTGATATTAAATTAACACAAAAAATTAAACTTTGACACATTTAAAATTCTTTCCACAATTTAAGGTAAATGGTGGTTAGATGTTGGCTGAGGTTATTTCATATGGTTAGTTTGACTAAATGGATAAATAAGTATTTATATTATTCATATGGTTTGTACATATTATTTTGATAAATAATTCTTAGTTGTTTAATATGAAAAATATAAGAGTTAATACTTCCTCCATTACTTGTGTTCCCTTTTTAAATTGCTAATCTTTTCTGTAAAGTTTCAAATTTATCGGATGTGTTAAGATAAATCAGGTTTCTGATTAGATTTGGTATTATCTTGATGACTAGACTAGAGTTCTAGTTGTATTAGCTTTCCTTATTGTACTCTATTTATTCTTGTCAGTAATACAGATTTCATTACGGCAAATCATTCTTTCAGGATGATACCCTTCTTGTATAATATATTATTTTAATAATAAAAAAGCCCATTCTAAGAGTTTACATACCAGTCTAACATTTTCAACAATACAACAACCCATTTTATGAGTTTGCAAATTAATATATATCAGACTAACCCAAATTGTTCCCACATTTGTCTTTGCCTCTATAAGTGCAATCTCACATAAATATTAAACTTAACTAGTGAAAAACAAAAATATATATTCAACTCCAGTCCCTATGTAAAGTTATTATGTAAAATAGCTAGTACTGAGTTAGCTAGTTAAATTTTCGCTATAAAAAACATTTAACATAATTGGCATGTCAAGTTTAAAAAATTATATAAATATAACTTTTAATGATTAAGCCAAAATAAAAGAATTGACAACATAGTATTAGAATAAACAACAATTAGATGAAATTATATTATCAAAGTAAAGTACATCGTTACAAGTTCACACCAACAAACCATTACAAACGATACATTTTTTTAAAAATTCCTATCGGCCTCTTCTATTGCGAGAAAATTTTTGAATTATTTCTCTACCAATCCCACTGCCATACATATTTTCTACCTCTGTTCCTGATTGGAAACCGTTCAAATTCTCAAGTTTGAGAATTCAGCAAGTTCAGACAAACCAGTGCTGCTTTCAAGCTGATCTGCAAGTGCTAGAGTAGAGCTAGTGGCACTCATTTGGTTCCTTTTGAACTTATTGTCTACTTTTGGGCCGAGCTTCTTGGGCTTAGCATCTCCAAAGCTCATCCTACTCATCATCTCACTCAACTCTGTAACACTAGATCTCACCACCCTAAGCCTACCTCTTTGCTTCCTCATAGGCCCAGGAGCATACTTGGGCCGAATGTGAGGCTTGGGCTTTTGCAGCCCCTCAATCCTTTTCAAAATACCATTCCGCATAGAATCTCCAAGCCCACCAGTTGGATCGCTTCGGCAGAAGTCCACAAACGCAGCCAGGGAAACTTTCCGGGCCAAAAGCCCAACAACATACTTCCTCAAAAATCGCTGCGTGCCCTGAAATATCTCGGTCACTCCAAGATACCCGACCCGAACCCGACCCTGGGGAGTTAACTCTGCTCCGGCTCCGGCGCCGAGAGCTCGAAGTCCGGATGGAGGCATCGAAGCCAATGAAGAAAGGCCGCCTGCGTGAACTATAAGGCTAGCCGCAACCGAGCTTCCAACAATGGCGGTAAGGTTCGGGGCAATGGATCCTATTCGGGTCGCGATATAAGCCGATACGCTTTTCTTGCTTCCATGCAAGTAAGTAGTGCCTTTACCACACGCGCCGTCTGTTCCCTGCAAGATTTCCACCGGAAGAGGCTTTTTAGTTCTATCTCTGGCGGCGATCAGCGCTGAAGGTCGCTGAAGATCGATGTCGGTGTTATCCGTTGGGACGGAAACCAGAAAGTCCAGGTAGGGCCTGTCAATTTGTGCAGAATCTAATATGTCTTCATTATCGCACGAATCTTCGACATCTGCCAGGTAAAAATCTTGAAGAATCACCATTGATGTAGTTCGGTCTGATCGGAAAAGATTTGCAAAAGGTGGAATATAGATGATGAAGATAAGAAGTTGTAATCAGTATCTTGATTTGCAAAAACGAGTAAAGAGACGGTGGAGTTTCAATTGTGAACTGTGAGGGAGGCATATGACGATTGTCATGATTATTTATGGAAACAATATTTTCCGGAACCGATTGTTTTATGGTAACAATACATTCCCATTCCCATTCCCATTCCCATTCCCATTCCCAAACTGAAAAGGTTTTGGTCTATAATTTATGAATAAAAGTATTAAATAAATACACTTCAGATTACCGTCCAAATTAGAGAGTCTAATTGTGACAAAACTATAGACTTACACTTCCTCTGTCACGCCAGTTTTGACCTATTTTTTTGTCAATTTTCTCAGACCATGTTTGACCTTCAATAACTTAATTACGGATAGTAATGGTACATTAAAATTTGATATTTAGAAACTACGCAAACATAAGAGTCTAAAAATATTTCACATGATGATATCAGAGTCTATATGCTAATTGAATTTATGGTCAAACATGGTTTGAGAAAGTTGACAAAAAATAGACCAAAACGGGCGGGACGGAGGGAGCAAGGGAAGTTTCATGAAAGATGATATGTTTGTAAACTTAGTTTATGGATACACCACTTTACATCTAAATTTTAAAAAATGTACATTGTAAGGCCCTGTTCTCTGGAGCTGTTCTGATATGATCTGATATGATCTGATCTGATCTGATCTGAAATAAATATAAATATATTGAATAGATTCAACTGAACTTAAATAAGTATAAATATACTGAATTGAACTAAAATAAATATACTGAATTGATTTTATAAAATTAAATTGAAAAATGAAGGTTATTTCTTAAAATTAACTGGAAAATTGGAAAAAAATTCTAAGAAATTTATCAGTTTAAAATAGTTTAAAAAGAAAATATTTATAAAAAAAAATTATGATAAGCTGAACTGCAATTAACTGAACTGATCTTAACTGCATTGAGCCGAACTAAATTAAAAATAAGTGTATTAAAAAATAGTAACAATATGACTGAATTAGTCTAAATTTCATCATAAGAATTCATGTTGGAACTAAACTGAACTTAACTTAAACGAATGAACTAAACTGAAGTGCAAATAAATTCTGATAACATGAATTTTAATATCAAATATAATTAGTTTAATGCTCATTTTATTGTCTGTGTATGTACAATTCATCGTTTCATTAATTGAACTGAAAAGCTGAAATTTCTATCAGTTTAAAATAGGGTAAAAAAGACATTTTTTGAAAAAACTATGATAAGCTAAACTGCAATGAACTGAACTGATCTGAACTGCATTAAGTCGAACTAAATTTAAATTAAGTGTACTAAAAAATAGTAACAATATGACTGAATTAATCTAAATTTCATCATAAGCATTCATGTTGAACTGAACTGAACTGGAATAAACTGAAGTGAACTTAAATGAATGAATTGAAATGAACTGAAGTGCAGATAAACTCTAACAACATAAATTTTAATATCAAATATAATTATTTTAATGCTAATTTTATTGTTTGTGTGTGTGCAATGCATCGTTTCATAAAATAAACAGAAAAACTGAAATTTAAATATGTTGAAATGAAATAAATATAAATATGCTGAACTGAAATAAATATAATTATACTGAACTGAAATGAGTATAAATATACTGAACTGATCTGATCTGAAATAAGTATAAACATACTGATATGATCTGAACTGAAATCCAAATAAGTTCCAGAGAACAGACATAAGTTAAAATATGTAATAAGGTGTGCTTGATTGATTGTAAACACATAAAAATATCACATAAACTAATATTTAACTTTAAAATGTTTTATTTAAATTTAATATTTTAACATTACAATTTATTAGTGATAAAATAAAATAAATTGTATATAATTTAAGTATATAACTACACGTCAGGGGACTTCCTCGACTTGTAATAAGGAGCGGTTCTATTTAAGATTAACTAATAGTTAGGTCCTCCCTCCTCTCAACTATATTTGCACAACAATAATTATCACTTTGTTCAAGAAACACATTTGACCGTTAATATCTTTATCAACACATAATAACAGTAAATAAAAACCCACTTGTTATAACGAATTAAGCAATATCATACTCCGTGTATGATAATATTGTTGTTCATAAACCTATTCAAATATGAGGTCAAACTTAGATAGAGAATAGTATTTAAAAAATGAAAAGTGCAAATAGAGTTGAGTAGAGCAGTTACATTTAAGATAAGTTATCTAACAACATGGTTATCAGATCATTATCGGGTTAATGATTTAGACCCTATTATTTTGAAAATATCTGATTCATTTTAGTTCATAAAAAATTATAATGTCACATTATTTATTATTTACATTTATAACTCTGATTTTAACCTGAAAGTGCCAATATAATCCTGCAATCTCAGAAAGTGCTAATATAATCCTACTAATTATTACATGTGTCAATCTAACCCTAACTTTCAAAAAATTAGTGTCAATATACCCAAAATCATTATTTTTGGCGTTGGCCACTCGATTCCAGGCAAGACAAAAAATGAAATGACAAAAATACTCATCTTCCTAAACTTATCTTTCTTCAAAAAAAACCTAATGCTGACGCTGCCTTGTGCCGCCAGGAACCACCGCGACCGCCAGAAACCGCCGCCGCTGAAAACCTTCGCAAACACCAGCCACCACTCTCCCAACCTTCACCACCACCAGTCCCAGTCACCCCCACCAGCCCTAGCACCACCACCACCCGCCCCATCACCATCACCACACCAGACCCAGCCACCACCACCACACATCCTAGCCACCACCACCAGCCTCAACCAACACTACTCGTCACAGCCGCCACCACCACACACCCCAACCGCAACCACCTGCCACAACCACCACACTCCCCCGACACAGCCCGACACCTCTGCTCAAATCACATTTTCTCCTTATCAAATTGCTCTATAATTTGAATGTAACAAAATACATTAAAATGCTATTATTTTAAACTAATCTAAATTTCAATCCAACTCAATTTGATTCAGTACATTTTAATCTGATAAAATTTAATTTAGTTTGATTATAGAGGCAGTAACATCTTTTTATGCGAGGCCGCATTCGGGCAATACACATAGTTAATTAATATAATGGTGGTGTACATAATTAATTTACTGATAATTAATTAATGGTGTTGTACATAATTTACTGATTTAAAACGTCCACATAAATCCTTGACCGAAGATAAACGAAAGCTTAATGATGTGTCAATCTAAATATGGATATATCCTATTCATAGAATCTACTTTTTAATACATATCATGTTACACCTAATCTAATTTCAATAAGCTTCAATTAAATAGGGAGATTATTAGTAGCTACCATAATTAATTTAATCAGGAAGTAATATATGAGAAGTATTCTAACTTCTAAATATACTGTGATTATATTGCACTCTAAAACTCCATAACGCAGTGCCATCATCTACACAATAAGTTTACTCCACTCAAAAAACTCTGTTCTTTCCCTTCCTCCACATTCGCCATTAATCAACATGCAAAACGGCGCCGTTATCGACGTCGAGGACATCGAGCAGAAACGCCGGCGCCGCTGGTTCGGCGCCCGGAAAAGCCCGGTGATACCTGAGATGGTGAAAGAACACAACCGGTACATCCTCAGCGTCGCAGTCCTGTCGGCGGAGAACGTCGACGAGGCCACCGGCGTGTTCAACTGCGTGCGCGGCTATTACCAGGTTCGGATCACGGCGAGCCATTTTCCGGCGACGGAGTACTGCCGGACCGGAATCGTGAGGGGGGACGAGGTTTTCCCCAAGTGGCTGAGGACGGTTCAGACTGTGTTTGAGGAGCGGCCGGTGGGGGAGTACTTGCTTTTGGAGGTAGTGCAGTACGGCCGGAGAGGAGATCCGGGAACTTCCACCGGAACGGCGGTTGTGGGGAGAGCTCAGATTCCGGTACCGGAGAAAGTTGGGTTGCAGGGTAAACGGAAATATAATCTGGTTAGTATGGCCCCGTTGGGAAAGTCGATCGGAGGTTTCATCTGGTTGGACATGATGCTAGAAGCTGAACCTTTGTAGTCGGAGAGAAAATGAGATTTTGTGATTCAGATAGACGAAAATAGAAACTACTCCGCATTACTTTTAGTTCAGTATTTTGATGAAAGGTTTCTAGTTTGACTTTTTGGAGTATTTAGTATCTTGAATAATACTATCAATGTAAAATATTGATTACATGTAACTTAAATTTATTATTTTTAATGTACATATAAATGAAACACAAAGTTTTGGTTTAGCCCTTCTAAACTTTAGATCAGGGTTTATTGTGCAATTATTTAAAAAATTATTTGGGATGGAGATTTTTAAAAAATAAGCTAATAAATTTAAGGACATGTTGTGCAATTATGAAATCTTATATATTACAAATTATTTAGTATTTTCATTTTATTCCTACAACTGATCGGAAACCACTTCTGCAAATCGGAAACCACCAACTGACGTCAGACGCCGGAATCTCGCCGATTTTTTGCCAAATTTCACCGATCTGCTCCGTCCGTCGATTTTCCCTCAATTTTCGCTGATTCTCCGTCGAGAAACCACTGGATCGAACGGCGGTTTCCGGTGAGCTTGTCGATCACTCCATCTCTACAATACATCGGCGTCAAAGTCAGCTCTACGGTGGCTGCGATTTTGACGGAGAATCGGATCCATAACACAGTCTTTGAATTTGACTATTTCAGACGTCTAGCAGCGGCAAGACACGGTGATTTTCAATTTAGGATTCGATTTTAGACGACGAGGTGACTGCGACAAACTCAGATCGGATTGAAGACGATGATGCAAGGACGGCAGCGGCGCTGCTCGGTGAGGACGATGGCGGTGAAGAAAGAAGGCGCGTGAGATGCACGCGCCTAAAGGAAAGAAGATGACGCAGTGATATGGGCACGCCTGAAGGAAGAAGATGATGCGTGTGCATCTCATGCGCTGCTGAATTGACGATGGTGTCTCGGTGGACTCAAAGTGGTGGACAGTAATGGCAGTTGCAGAGCTGAGCTTCGACGTCTGAGAGGTGAGATTTTATTTTGTGTTTTATTTTTTCGAAAAGATGTAGTGAGGTTTAATATTTACTTGATTGAGCCTGATTAGTAAATGTTCTCTTGTGTTTGAAGTTAGAGGTCTGGGGTTCGAATTGTTGCAAGTTATATTGGAAATAAAAATAATTTAATTAAATCTCAAAAATAAAATTTCCACAAGCATGCATCAAAAGAATAACTATATTAATTAATCATGCATAACAGTGCCATGCTAAAATTAAATATGAATTAATTGAAAGCATAAAGGCATGCGATTTACTGAAAGTCGTAACACAATTGCATGCAATCACATAAAGGTGGAGTCACGAACAACGTTCCTTACCCTTGAAACATATTAGCCTCGTATAGGCATCGTTCCCCGGGATAAAACCACCGATGACAACACCTTAAACACGTAAGAGTTACCTCAGATTCACGCTATGCTCGAAAGCACTATCACCAGTCTAACAGAGGGACGACAGAATTCGGGACAGAAAGAGATGAGAAGAACTCGAGAGACAGAGAAGGAGTGCTCGAGTGGTGCAGGTTTTCTGAGGTCCTAGACACCCTATTTATATAGGTGAAAACCTAACCCTAGTATGAGAAACGAGTTGATCTGATTAGCTTCAATAAGAGATATCGTCATTATCTCTAATTATTCTGATTGATTCAAAATTATCTCAATCATAATGATAGTTGGAAACGCGTAAACCGTGTACACACGATTTTACTGCAATTAATTTACATGAAATTATATCCGAAAGAATTACCGTTATTAATTCACACGGTTTTGGGCCTTCTAGAACAGTCCACGTTTGGACGTCCAAAAGAAAATGCCTATTGGGTCGGGTGTAAAACTGGGCCTTGCGCGTCCGCTAGGATCAGCTGCTGCATTCGTGCACACACACAAGCCAGTTCTGAACCCAAGCCCAATTCGGTTGGATTTGCACCCTCCCATGCGCATAGAGGTTGGGCATAAGCTTGTAAACACACTTGAATTAGGAAGAAAACTTCCCAACTTATATACTAGTCACAAGCTCTCTATTTTTCCCATGTGGGACAAAGAGTTTAAGGCATTTTCAAATGTGCATTTTCGCACATTTTCCTCTTCCAAAAGTGAATCTTTAGA
>JAULKK010000006.1:1786341-1818215 GCA_032355705.1 Rubia peregrina
ACGGTCTGGAGAAAGGTAAATTATATGGTTTCCTTGGATATCATGAGTATCATATCCCTATGGATATTTTATGTATTTTATATTATATGAATGTGTATTTTTTACCAGTGAGATTGTGCACTATTATAAGATAATTAAAATTATTGTGAAAAATTGTAATGCACGTATTATTGTATTGAAATACACAGTTACCATGTATACCATACACATGCATGATACACCTGGGTACCCCTGATACAGTATAAGACTTGCCAGAGAAAAAGATAAAGATGCATTGATTACAAATTTACAGTCCTAGTAATCTGAAGCAAATGATACTGGATTACGTGTTAGAGATGAAATGTACTTTAATTAGTAGTAATTAGTAACAAATTTTAACTTTCGCACTGATCCATGGTAATAAACGTAAATGAGACGACGAACTGTTCTAATAGCCTGTTTGTACCGCGAAACAAAAGATAAGAAAGACGTAACTAATCTCCATGCTTAATCATGATTGGAGTAACATCCATCTTCTTCAAGTTATAGATAAATTTTGAAATAATCTTCATCATTATTCAAATAATTATATTGAAGTCAAGTATAAGAAAAGATACGGTTACCAACTTACCATTCTATGTGATGGGTGATACTCCCTCTCTTCTTTTAACTCATATATATATATATATTAAAATATTTTAAAATTTTGTTAAAAGAAAGTCTCTGTTAGACTGACTAATAGTTAGATTAATTAAGAAAATTTCATTTTAATAATTTCTCATTGTCAAATTATAATTATTTATACATTGCGATACATTATAAAAGTTGGGCAAAGTTTTGGAAAAGACTTTCTTTCCATATGCTTATGGAAAGACGAGTTTATTTGGAATAATAAAAGGATAAAAGATTTTAGTTGCAATATTAAAAATTTATTATGCAGTGTAGTAATTATAAAGTTTATGACCCGATTAATGTAACACAAAAATGTTATCTCCATTTCTTATAATTTGCCGTTTAAAATTGAGTTTGGCTTAGTGGTAAGTAGTTTCCGCTGTACTTTCCCAACCTGCAGTGGTCAATGATAGTGAGATCGTTGCGATGTAATTTTTAAGAATGCCTGTTATTATCAATAAAAGGTTGGCTAAGTGTTTGGATTTGTGGTTTTAAAAACTCGGGTACTCCCTCCATCCCATATTAAATTGGACTTCAAGAAACATATTTGATACTTAATATGTTCACCTACGTATAATAACAACAAATAAAAAATTTATATTTAGAAACTACTCATTGCAACAAATTCAACAATACCACATACGATAATATTGTTGCTCATATTTCCTCCGATTTTCTAACATTGACACGCTTTTCCTTTTTGAGATAGTTTTTTTAATATTGTCTCCTTTCCTCTCTTTTTTTGGCAAATTCTATGTTTTTTTCATCCACTCACTTTACTTTTTACTCTTTCAATGAATTCCCAACCTCTAATTCTACATTTCTAAATTTTTGTATCAAAAACAAATGTGCCACTCTTAAATAACCGGAGGGAATATATCTATTCAAATATGCAGTCAAATTTTTATAGAGAATTGTGTCAAAAAAAAGTAAGTGTTCAATGATAGAAGGAGTATAAATTGTTGATTAAGGAGTATTAAGAATCCGTTATGATAACACTGATTGCCATTGTTCCCTTTATCTAGTCAGATAAGTAAAGATTATTAAGTGCAACCAGCATTTGTAGACGTTTCATCCCTTTCTCAGTTCAAACTATCACGCAGAAAGCACCCCCATTATTTTCTTCCACAAAAAAGCAAATCTCCTTCTCCCCCTCATTTTCCTTTTGGTATCAAAACGGACACTTTTCAGTTCTCAGTCCAAAAGATGAAGCAGAACTGAGCAAAATCCTCGTTTTCTTTGTCTTTTTCTCCTTCCATTAACACGTTCCTAATCCTGTAATAATACGACCATTTGGCAGAATCCGATTACGGGCAGCATTTATTAATAAAGCTAGGAAAAGGCCAGAATTCTGTAGCCCAAAATCGTGAAATGTCATTTACTTACTAAATCTGCTTTTTGACGCGGGTTTTGGAAAACAGAGCAATTACAGGTGTCCTCTGTTCAGTACGTAACCGCCGTCTGAGCACTCTGCGAAAATCTCTATAAAAGCTGATAACTCGGCGCCGGGGCTCTCTACTGCTACTGGTACTATACCTAGACAATAAGAGTGATTCTCTGTCTTCTTAAATTTGGCTAAACAAAGCTGTCTTTCTTGCATTTTTATCTGTTTGTTCATTTTTGTTTGTTTCTTTTGAGGAAGGAGAAGATATGGTACCTGGTAAACAAGGCGAAGAGCCCATTGTAGGAGGGGACCAACACATTGATGGGGCTGAAGGAGATGAGATAAAGGATCACGAGTCCAAGGGTGGATTCAAGAACTTCTTTTGGAATGGTGGCTCTGTTGGTGATGCCTGGTTCAGCTGCGCTTCTAATCAGGTGGGATTTTCTTGTTTTTTGGTTCGAATCAGAAGGATTTTTTCGGGGAAAATAAGGTTTGATTTGGATGTGGTAATCTTTGTTGCAGGTTGCGCAAGTTCTTCTGACTTTGCCATGCTCTTTCTCTCAACTGGGAATGCTTTCGGGAGTCATTTTCCAGATTTTCTATGGCCTAATGGGGAGTTGGACTGCTTACCTCATCAGCGTTCTCTATGTGGAGTACAGAAGCAGGAAGGAGAAGGAGAATGTCAGCTTCAAGAACCATGTTATTCAGGTTTGATTCAATCTAATCCATTCTGTTCTTGCATTAGTATTTCTGGATTTCCCCCCAAAGATTTGGTCGTGTCTGAATGCAGTGGTTTGAGGTTTTGGATGGTTTGTTGGGTCCCAAGTGGAAAGCAATGGGGTTAGCCTTCAATTGCACTTTTCTTCTCTTTGGCTCTGTGATACAGCTGATTGCTTGTGCAAGGTTAGCCCTTTTGGTTTCTGATCATCATGCTAAGAACTCTGTGTTTATATGCTGTTCTTAGAGCATAATCTTGTTTTTGTTTGTGAATTTTCAGCAACATATACTACATCAATGACCATTTGGACAAGAGGACTTGGACATACATATTTGGGGCATGTTGTGCAACCACTGTATTCATTCCCTCGTTTCACAACTATCGAATTTGGTCGTTTTTGGGGCTGGGAATGACCACTTATACTGCTTGGTACATGGCCATTGCAGCCCTTGTTCACGGCCAGGTACTTATAAATAAGCTTTTCTCACAATCATGCTTATTTTACTGCAGAAAAATTCTTATACCAGTGTTTTTTTTGTAGGATCATGGAGTAGTCCACTCTGGCCCCAAAAAATTGGTTCTTTATTTCACCGGCGCAACCAATATACTCTACACCTTCGGTGGCCATGCTGTTACAGTGTTAGTAACTCTGTCTGAACAAGTGTTTTTCCTTCTTGTTGAGAGGAAAGAAAAGGGAAACTCAAGATTGTCTTTGATTGATGTTATTACAGGGAGATCATGCATGCAATGTGGAAGCCTAAGAAGTTCAAGTACATATACTTGTTTGCTACTTTATATGTTTTCACCTTAACAATCCCTTCTGCTGCTGCTGTTTACTGGGCTTTTGGTGATACGCTGCTTGAACATGCGAACGCCTTCTCGCTCCTTCCTCGGACGGGTTGGCGCGACACAGCTGTTGTTCTGATGCTCATTCATCAGGTCTCTAATTCTTTTCCTTCACCAATTAAATTCACGTAGGGTTTATTTGAAATTTGAAGTCTGAAATCTGATGCAGTTCATAACGTTTGGATTCGCGTGTACCCCGCTGTATTTCGTGTGGGAGAAAGTGGTGGGAATGCATGACACTAAGAGCATTTGCTTGAGGGCACTGATTAGGCTCCCAGTGGTTATACCAATATGGTTTTTGGCCATCATATTTCCATTCTTTGGCCCTATCAATTCAACCGTGGGAGCGTTTCTGGTCAGCTTCACCGTCTACATTATCCCTGCTCTTGCTCATATTCTCACTTTCAAAGATGCCTCCGCTCGCCAGGTAACATTGCTTCTCCGCTCTTAGAGCATCTCCAATGGTTTATTCTATTTTTCAGCAGCTACAATAGTTTTTAATCGGCATTCATATACGAGAAACCTTTGTGGGGTTGAACCACTTTATCTTAAACAATACCCTAGCAACCAAAACAGCTAAACATAGGACTACATTGATTAGGAAGACTTCCCTGTGATTTATGTGAAAAAAACTGGATATACTTGGTTATGTTTTGTTTAAATGGGATTAGAGAATGTTTTCAGAGATTGTAAGCTATGAATAAACCACTGTACATTTCAGTTTCATGAACATAGGAGACAAGTTTACCTTTCAGTCTGTTATTTCTTGAAATGTGCTGGCCACTTGACCCACAATACCTACTCTGCCTGACTACCTTTTCCCCCCATTAATGTGTTTATGTTTCTGGGATTTTCTTACGAAATATCATCTCAGTTCAGCATATTCTTTCTCATAAACAACTATTATCTGTTGATGTTGTGAATGGTGCAGAATGCGGTGGAGAAACCACCTTTCTTCCTCCCGAGCTGGACTGCAATGTATGCAGTGAACATATTCGTGGTGGTTTGGGTTCTGATTGTCGGGTTTGGATTCGGGGGTTGGGCGAGCATGAGGAATTTCATCAAACAAGTCGATACTTTTGGCCTGTTTGCTAAATGCTATCAGTGCCACCCTCCAGCTCCTGCTCATCACTGAGATTTAATGCAGTTCATTTGTGTGTTTTGTGGTTAATTTGTCTGAATTTTATGTTCAGATCAGAATGCGTAAACAGTGGCTTTGCTAGTTTATCAAGTAGTTCGAATGGTTATGGTTTGGTGACAGTTTGTTTTGGTAATAAATCAGATTGAAGATGCATTATCTTTAAAGGTGTGGATGGGGTATTTCATATTCGATGCGTTGATGTTTACCAAATAGTTTCACTGTCGCATATTCCCTCAGTCCCAGATAGTTTCACTTTTTAAAAATTAAATTTGATAAACTTTGACAGTAAATATAAATAAATAAGTAAATAAATATGTAATAAATATATCACGTAAAATATTGTTGAATTTATTTTAACATATATTTTCTAAGGATTATTTTTTGGCAAAGTCTTGGAAAAAACATTCTTTCCATAACCTTACAGAAAGACGGGGTTTAAGTACAATAATAAAATATCTTAGTTCCAATATTAAAATTTTATTATGTAATGTGTAGTAGTTATAAAGTTTATAACCCGATTCATGCAATTCGAAAATTTTATCTTAATTTCTTCGAATTTACACTTTAAACTCTGGTCTTTCCATGACTTATGGAAATACCGTCTTTCAAGAGACGAATTTTTTTTTATGCGGGCGGAATTGATATATGTAGCTAAAGATATTGACGGTCAAACATGATCATTGAATATTGTGAAAAAACAAATACGACATTACTTCAGTTGGGTGCATTGGATTTCTGCATTATTGGACATTGGCATTAATCATTATCCAGAATCCTTCTTCTTCTTTTTTTTCCATTTTGATAAAACAGTCCTTCCTTTTCTTTCTTTTTCTTTTAAAATTCAACAATTATTATTGGGTGCCTGATCGAAAATAATACTATAGTGCGTTTGTTTTGGGACGATGAGACTTGGAAGTTGGATGTATACTTTTGGGACACAAAGTCAACTAGTTCAAACTTTTGTTTAAAGTTATGGATTCTACGCAGTTGACCTTTTCCTTGTAGTTTAATTTTCAAGTGTGTGATTCTTTAACTAATATAAAAATATATTGACAATATTATTTTCAACATTTTCACGAAATGATAAATAGCTATTTATATGATTTTCTGTGAAACTGTCTAAACTTTAGCCGAGACATTTCTACAACTCTTTTCCCATTTCTCTCCACATTTGCTCTCTCCTCGAAAAAAAAACTAGGAAAAATCTTTTGCCAGAAATGTAAAAAGGAATAGGAAAGAATTGCAAAATAATATTTACCTAAAGTTTAGACGTACTAAAACAAGGGCATGTGGTAACTACTACCTTGTCCAACCAAAATTATTTAGTTGACTGATTAAAGTCAACAACATTAATATTTAACTAACATCTTTAATGCCAATATTTTACATAATATATTTTTAAAATATGTATATATTAAATTATTGAAATTAGGTCTTTTTGAATCAAAATAGTTAAATAAGCATATTTGACTATAACGAAGGTATTTTAGATTTTGAGGATGATAAGATAGTTAATATTCTTTAACTAATATCCAAAACGAATATGAATGAAATGTAAATGAAAAAAGAGTATAATGTTATACCAACTAACAATTAGATCAATTATGATTTTTTTGTTTTAATAATTTTTATAATCAAATTATTATATATATATATATTGCGATGTATATTAAAAGTTTTTAAAAATCATAAGAATCTCATTGTAATAAAAATTGTCATACCATAACGCTCCGTGCAAGTCAAAAGCTTTCAATCATTTTCAAATACAATACAATATTTTATTTTTGTTGAGAAAAATCAATCATTCCAAGGTGCTGGGACTCAACGGTGATTACAATAAATGGAATTGACATCCAACCTAACTAGCCTCTAACAATAACTAATCTATTGCAAAGATATTCAAATTACATGTCAACCAGACTAATCGTCTGTACTACTACGAATCCCTAACTAGCATCTAGCAATAACTAATCTATTGCAAGAATATTCAAATTACATGTTAACAAGACTAATCGTCTGTACTATTACAAATCAGAGATCCAATAAAAAATGTAACATCGCCCTCTGGGATATTAACTCGCTTCCACAAAAATAAAATAATGACCACTTGGCGAAGATGAGCGTATCAGCATCAATATCACTACGTCAAACAGGGATCTACAACAAATGTAACACAGAGGCGGAGCCAGTATATTGGAGTCCACTTTTTTTTTAAGCTTAAGTTTTGAAAAATGTTTAGAGTTTTGTCCCACTACTTTTTTTAAAAAAATTACATAAAACAACCATAAAATTTGTAAATTTTACAAATAAATCCATACAATTAAATGAGAAAAAAATTAGGTACAAATCGCCCCCTCACTCCAACAATCCTAGCTACGCCACTGATGTAACACCACGTGATCTACATCAATATTTCACATGATAAACTTTGATCATAAATAGTATAAATTAATACATTTATAAAAAAAATATATCATATGAAATATTGTTAAATTCATCTTAACATCTATAGTCTAAATATCAACTCTTATATGAAATTATTATACGTATGTAGAGATATTGACGTTCAATCACAATCATTGAAGACCGTGAAAAAATATCAATATTTATGGAATAGTGTGTTTTCTGGTGAATTTGTTCCAGTTTTATGTTCAGTTCAGAAAACGTATGCATGTAAAAGTACCTAGTGGCCATGCCTATTTCTCTCTGTTCCTGTTATAAATCTGAAATAAAAGGGGATTTTCTCTTTGGAGAATAGTGATACTGGGTAAACTTTTGTTGATTTGGTACGGAAAGGTCTATAAATTTTAGTTTTAGTTTTTATTATTATGAATTATGGACTATCGACTATTTTACTGAACACTTTATAGTTTATCTAAATAAATTATCAATGTTATTTTTGGGTAACATAAATTCATATACTAATATAATTACATTTCAGTTTAATTCACTTTATTATGATAATATTTTACCTGAGAAAGAACATTAAAAAATATAGCCTTTATTATGAGAAACACCGTTTAAGGGTCTTAGAAATGTATTCAAATTTAGTGTGAAATAGAGGTAATAGTAAAGATATGTTCTTTGTGAGAAGTTAAATCCAGTAACTCTATTCATTAAAAAAACGTAGCTCATAGTTCAGAATAAATAAATTCGTCTTTTAACTCTTATCACATCAATCAATCATTCTTTATATACATCTATATTATTTTTAATATTATATTTAATTTAGTTCAGTTCATTAATCATTAATCATTAACCATTTCATTATAATTTAATTTAATTTAACTTGACATTTAATCAGTTTAATTTAAGTTAAGTTTATCATAAATAATAGTAAATTTTATACAATTTAATTTAATTTGATTCGAAATTGACGGATTTCTGCAAATGAAAATGAGTGTCATTTTAAAAGGATTGTGTCAAAAAGAAAAGAAAATAACACATCTCTAAAGCCCAAACTGTACTAGCTTCGGTTTAAGGGGCAAAGAGTAGGAGCGTAAAATGGGCGGACGAGTAAAAAATGGGTTGGGTAAAATGAGTAATTAAAAAATATAGGTATGACTCATTTTATGATGGGTAAAATATGGGTTGGGTCAAAATGAGTCGACTTGAAACCCGCTCACTCAACCTGCGGGTTGAAAGTCATTCAACTCACGGGTCAAAAATTGATAAATCCGCAATTAACCCACGAACTCAACCCGTTCAACCATATTTTTCAACTATCCATTTGACTCATTAACCATTTTACTCGTTACCCATTTTACCCATTACCCATTACCCATTTTACTCGTACATGTTTAAAGTTAGATAATTCGTTTGACGCACGAGTTATGAGTCTATTTTGACACCCCGTAGCTAAGAGGGAAAAAAGAGAGTACCCGAGAAGCCAATAGCGCGTCGAATCGCCTTCAAACGTATCCTCTCTCCCTTTCTTCACTGCACTCGACGTCGATCACAGCACGACTTCTTAAATTCCCGGTAACTTTCTTTCACACATCTCCGATCAGAATATTCTGGCCACATTTCTCCGATTTTATTAAGGCTATCTTCCGGCGCGGCGGTTGCCGTTCACTCTCCTCCCCTGCCCCTGCCGCTGCTTGCCAGTAAGCAGCCATACGAATGTGTGTGCGTTAGTGTGTGTGAGAGATATAAACGACATTAAGGCCTAGCATTCCTTCCGATGAATATCTTTTCGTGTCGCGCAGCGTACGGAAATGGAAATGTGTAGTTTTCCGTCTTTATCACTTTTACGTTGGACTGCACGCCTTTTTTTCCTTTTATGGAAACATATAAAAACCTGATTTCTAGCCTGATTTTGAAGAATGGGGGTTTGGTTTTGCCTGTTCTGTTCTGACCCTAGATTTTGAAATGTAAAGCTTTTGTCGCCGGAGAAGTCTGTTTTGTAGGCGTTGTTGAATTTTTTGCTCTAATCGCCGGTTCCTGTTCTATTGCAGAGACTTGAGAGGTTTTCCTTTGTCTGGAGCTCAACAATGGCGCCTCCAAGACGCCGCAGCCGCAACCGCAGCCGCAAGGTTTGCTTTAATTCGTTCCTATAAAGTTGATAGGTGTAAAACAGGGGATATTTTAATGGCAGAATTTGAAGGAATTCTGTTTGGAAATCTTTTGGCAGCCGAGTATGCGCATTGATGCGGCGCTGGCGGCAATGCGGCCAATGGGATTTGATGACAAGGTTGTGAGGAGTTGCGTCAAGAAGTTGCTCAAGGTTCAATAACCCTATCCCTTCTGCCACCTTTTGTTATCAAAACATATGTATGTGTGTAATTTTTTGTGACTGTTTAGGTGTATGAGGATGAGGATGGGAATGGGGATGAGGGATGGTTCTTTATCGAGGAAGCTTCTTACAAGCTCCTCATTGAAACGATTCTGGAGGGAGACGAGGAGGCTCAGCCGCCTCCACCTGCGATCACAGGAGGCGATGGTGCAGGCACGAGTGCGGCTGATGAAGACGAACCTCCTTCTCTGCCACTGCTGTGTGGTGTAGATGATGATTATGATGATCAAATTGATGATGAGAGAAGTCTTGCTGAGATTTATGAAAAATGCAAACTTCAGGAGGATGGCTCTCAGCCTCAGGTTAACACATTTTGCTCTCTCTTTGATCTTGATTTGTGGAACTGTTTGTTTTATTTGTATTTTAACTGTTCTACGAGTATTTCAGCAATTTATTATTGAAGTAGTATATCAGGTGCTATGAAATACCTTAGTATGCTGTGGATTGTTTTACTCTGATCTTACCACTTCTTGCTGCTTAGTTTTTGGTTGCATTTACTGTCCAATATTGTTTATTATGCAAATTTCACTGCGATTAAGATTTTTTCCCCATAAAAAAAACACATGTTTTCTTGTTCACTGCATTTGTTTCATTTACTGAGTCATGGGGTTCTAACGTCTGCTTGTATGCTTGCTGCCACTTACCAATAGGTTGTAACATGAGGGATTATCTTGATTACAAAACCAAACATTGACTATATTGTTTTTGGATTAACGTTAGTCCTACTCTCTTGAAGGATGACCCTGTGGAAGCCCTCCCCGAACCACCACGACTTGAGTTTGCACCAGTTCCCATGATTATGGATGATGCACCGACAAAGAAAATACGCAAACCATGTTATGGATGGATAAGTGATGATGAGGATGACAACGATGACTTTATTTTTGCACCTTCAGAAAATGGGGCTAATTAGAACGAACATATATGCTGTTTAATTAGTTTCAGAGTATGGTTTTCCTTTTGTTGCCAATGTTGCTAATCCTTTCTATTGCATATGTCCTCATCTATTGCTAGATTTTCTTGTGTAAACCATGAAGATTGAGTTGTGTTACTTAGAAACGATCATGACCTCTTCCTATTGTCTGTTTTCTTCACAGGAAAGTTCCAGACTAACCTTGGTAAAATACTGAAGTTGAAGGTAAAAACTGGTACTTTGATCATTCCCTTTTCTTTAGCATGTTCTCTGACACCATTTACAAATTCTAATTTTAAGAGCACATCGATTCTTTGAAAACCATGTTATCAAACCTCAATTCCTGGTTAAAAGTTAAGCGCTCCAGGATGTGGATGAAGAATTGGAACAACTACTTCTCTAATTTGGTTTTATAATTACCAGAAATGTACCTCTTGGTTGCTAGATGATCCTTGTGCCACTCATATTCAGATAACCAAGCCTGATGTATGTGATATTTAAACTTGTTAAGATAATTTTTGTGAGGACCAGTAGAATATAACTCTACATGATAGATACAAAAGTATCAAATACTTCGTATCAAACTGAGACACCATTAGTGAATAACCTCCGGACTAAAAAGGGATTTTTCCATGTCCAAAACACCTAGAAAAAAGAACTTTACGAGTGTTATTTTAAACATGAGATCAGGCTTACGGGCATTGAATCTCACCTCTTATCCCAAATGTGTCGTTAAAAACGCTTCCGTCTTCTGTGTTTTGTCTACTTCTTGTAACAAGTTGTTTGCTAGATAATGATGCTGGGAACAATTATGCTTGCAATGGTTGCTCCGGTGGTTGTTTTTGCTGGCTCATATGCACATATCACCATTGTTTGTCCTCGTCCTACAATAATCAGCCCCCGATTTCTAAAATGCTAGTATTCTACTGGGATTTCATACGACTGACCTGCTGAATCAGACTTTTCTTCTTTAATGCAGAATATACGGATGTGATGATGCAGAATTTCTTGCCTGGTATTGAAAATTCCTTCCGATGATGATGTTTTGGTAGCTTGTCTGCCATCATATTACTCGTCATTATGCATCAGTACTGAAATATTTTGTGTATAAATTTCTTAATTATGGTTCTGCTGAATAGCACTACTGGTATCATAGATTTTTAAAGATTTATCTGGTCTTTTAGTTTACAACTTTGCATGAGATTCTTCTGCTGCATCTTCGCAGAATCAATCTCGTTGATCTCTAGACCACCACAGGATTGAGGTTGCCCTTTGTCCATTTGACTTGTCTTTGCCAAGATGGATTGATATTATCTATTTGTCAATCTATGAAGTTGAATGGTACTCCGGTTGGTTCTGTTTTGTTGACAATACCTTTTATTTTGATCTATTTTATTAATTTATTTTGACAAAAATAGTAAAAGTAAACTACTTTCATTCAATTATAATCCATTTTTAGGCAAAGTCTTGGGAAATACAGTCTTTCCACAGGCTTATGGAAAGAAGGGGTTTAATTGAAATAATAAAAGGTAAAAGGTCTTAGTTGCAATATTAAAATTTTATTGTGTAACGTGTAGTAGTCATAAAGTTTATAATCCGATTCATGCAACCCAATTTTTTTATTTGGATTTCTTCTAATTTACACTTTAAACCTTGGTCTTTCCATTACTTATGAAAAGATCGTCTTTTAAGAGACTGACTCTTATTTTTTTTTAATCTTTGTTTGCTAATCTGCTTATTTTAATTTTCCATAATCCTTATGCATTGAAGCGAAATCATTTGACCATTCGAATTTCTCCCCTCCAATGGCAATACTATCCATGTTTAACCTTTTATGACTTTTTTTATTTTTAAAATTTTAAACGTTTTTAGCACACTCGCGTTTGAGATAGTTCCAATCATTCTTTTGACGTTTTCTTATTTCATTTCAATTTAGTCCACAAAATTAAATCTTCCGAAACTTTATAAAATAATGCATCACAACCTAAACAAACGAAGAAGGTGCCATAATATGAAATAAAAGAAGTACTTTCTTTCTTCAATCAAACAGAAACAAAGGGTTACGTTACGTTTCCCTACAAGTTGACTAGGGTGGCAAAATAGACCCATAACTAGTGTTCTAAATGGCCCTGCCTAGACCCGATTAATCCCCGCCTAGGCGCTAGACGAATGCGGGTCAAAACTTAACTTAAAATTTAACTTAAAAGAAGCCTTTTGAAACTCATTTGTTCAATGTCATATCCGTAAATTGGTTTGAAATTGTAATATTGTATTATTTATATATTAGATTTCCTAATTTTAAATTATTATATTAATTAATTATATATAAATAATAAAATAATACAAATCCGCCTAGACCGATTAATCCCCGATTGATTGACTAGGCGCTAGGCGGTGTCCTTCCGCCCAGTGAGCGCCTAGTGATTTTTAGAACCATGCCTAATACCATGTGGTCATATAGAACAACTGTTCGATAACCAATAAGAGAAATGTCATATATTCTAGTCTGTGGTCATGAGCAGTAATACCAGTAGAAATCAGGAAATTGAGCCTTCGAGTACAGGTATATAAGAAGGGTGATAATGCCAAAATGAAGAGATTAGACCTGGATGAACCTGAAGCACAGAGGTGAAAAGCAAGGAAAATAGGATCTAGGCATACAACTAGAAGGTCAATGAGACGCAATTCCAAATTGGTGATCTTGTGTAGCAAAATAACGAAGCAAGTTTGGCAGAGGAAAAAGGAAAACTAAGCCCGAAATGGGAAGGCCCATACAAGATAGTGAAAAAGCACCGATCGAACTGCTATAAGCTAGAGAGGTTAGAAGGCAGCAGCATCCCTAACACTTGGCATTTGATCAAGTTAAGAAGATTCTATGTCTAGATTTAAGATGGAGGATAGGAAGTATCCAGATTGTATAGGAACCATGGAATAATCATTGGCGACCTTCGTGTTCATGTTTTGTTTTGAAGGTGATATTATCGTAGCAGTACATAATAAATATCAAAAGACATCTTTGGGAGAAACATATTTTTCATGTCCTTTACTTTTAATTTCTAATATTCAACTAAGATACATCCCAAAATATCGAGTCTGACCAATCGTGAGACAATGATATATAACCCTCCGACTTTACAAGCTCTATATCTTTTAACATTGCAATCTTACTTTGGCAAGCTATAGATCTTGTACGAAGGAAATTATGCCTACAAAACAGTGACGAAAGTAATAGATCTTGTAGTTTGCACAATACAAGTTCCCGAGTTCCTAGGCTATAGATCTTAGAACTTTGTAAACTTAATTAGGCAAGCTATAGATCTTGTACGAAGGCATATATGCTTATAAAAACAGTGACGCAAGAAATAGATCTTGCAGCTCGCACAATACAAGTTCCCAAGTTCACAAGCTCTAGATCTTGGAACTTCGTAAACACAAATAAGCAAGCAATAGATATTGCAAAAATATAGATATGCCCACAAACGTAAGAAAATCAAGCAATAGATCTTGCAAGTTCACACAATACAGACCATTAATTTCCCAAGCTATGGATCTTACAAAATAGACATATATGCCAGCAATATCAGTAATAAAAACTAACAATACAAGCCTCCCATGATGAAAAATTAATAATGAAATCATGAAAGTAACAGATCTCTTAGGTATGTAAATAAACGAACATGAGGTAATGCAAAAAGCACAACACTTTGTGTTGGTAGATAGAGAAATAACTAAAATACAAGTTAGTATAAGGTACTACTTTTAACATTCCAAAAAAAATAAACGGGTACATCTGATAAAAGATGAAAAAGAAACCTATATGTTCCTCAACGCTCAAGATGATCCAGAGAATGAAGAACCGCCACGAGGTAGAGGTTGCCTAGCTTCGGGATAAGATTGTTCAACTTCGCGATGAGATCGCTAAGCCTCGCAATCATCTTCTAACATATGGTCATAAAACCATTTCATGTATAAGTAGGTGCGATGCTGCGTTGGACCTCTTCACTCCATATGATCAAGATGCTTAGCGTAGTACGCCTTGAAATTAGTTATAGGGTCAAATTCCTCGCAATCAAGATGCACGTTTATAATCCTAGTAACTATTATTAGTAGCCATCAAATTCCTCAATTCGTCTTCCGGTTGGCGAATATGATACCTAACAGGTTCAGATAGATTAATCCTCTGCTCACCGATACTCATTTTTAGGTCCCCACGACTAGGAAAACCACAAAATGAAGAGGGAAGAGCCTAAAGCGTATCCTTATAATTAACACAAACTTGCTCAATCTGGTGCACACATGATTCAAGACGGTTACACTCAGCACAAAGATCTTCATTCTCACTACGAAGCCGAGTGTTTATGGCAAATTGTTCATCAAATCTACTCTGTCACTCGGCTGAAGAAGAAGATAAATGGTCACATACACTTTGATTTTTCTTCAAAATCTCCAATAGATCGTCAATGCAAGAACACTGTTTATCAATGATCAGAGTCTTTTTATAGGCTTCGCTTGCCTTGCTTGAAGCAAAATTCTCATTGTCCTCCTACTAACGAAACATTCTAACCATGCTCAGTTGCTAACGCTGAGTAAGGTTGTTTTGTTCAGCACAAAACTCTTTCAGTTCACGGACAGAATCTTGAGTATCCTCTAAAGTCTTCGCCCATCCAACTTCAAGATCATGGATACCAAGTAACATATACTTCAACTGAATACCCAGGCATGCGGCCAAGTCATAAACACGAGGAGGAAGATGGAGCAAAAGCATATACACACCAACAGATTGAAGATCAACTAAGGTACGAACTCTATCCTTTTCCAAAGATTCAATATTGTAGCCTTCAGGTACAAACTTACTACAAGGGCATGTCGCAGAAGGAATTGGAGATGATGAGGAGGAAGGAAGTTATCATCGAAGGCATAATGGAATGAATTCTAGATTAGAAAAGTGATTAGCGGAAATAATCACAAAGTATTCCTTGGACAAGTACTGACTTGTAAATATTCACCTAATACTATAAAATCCAGAATCATATGATATATATATACTATGCATAATTGAAATTACCAATGTGATATTTTGCTTGGTGATGTCGATCTTAGTCGCACAATGGGTCTGACCTCTGAATGTATCCCCACGAATGTGACTATTGGACAGTCAGTTAATGTGCCAGCTATGTTCACCTAAAACACTCAGAGAACTATTTCTAGAGCATTCATTGTATGTATGTGAACCTGACTACAAGCCTATTTATAGAGGCAATAGAAGGAGAATTTAATACTAGATTCATATCAATATATGTAACGATTGTTGGTATTAACATTTCATTCATATCAATCGCATTAATCATGCATTAATGCTAATTGATGAAATATTAAATCAGCATTGATCGTCCAAATCAATACTGATCGGGAGGAATGGTAACTCTTACCATTTACAATACTCTGTCCATATTTATCTTGATTATCAAATAATACATAAATAAATAATTGCCAATTAGCCCTTGTGGATTGAATATCTCATTAATACATTATAATCCAAATAACAAATTCTATCGTCTGTGACCCTTCAGGCTCCTAAATATTTAGCAATAAATATTTACTTAGAAATTCTATTGGCATTAGTCCAAAACTCCACAGACTCCCATTGGACTAAAGACAATATTTAGTCATGGTATTTGTAAGAATTGATTAAATTAACAGCTTAATTCATCACTATATTTATAGATCAAGCATGGCCTCTAGCAAGGCATCATGACCACCCAAATGATCGACTTCATTGATCCATGAACCAGATTCCATGTAATAAATATCATTTTTCCGTACAATATTCTTTATCAATACAAGATTACGGTTATGTGCCAACTCTTTCATGTACTAATAATTTCTTGTTCCCTAATTCAACTCCCTCCTATTAAAATTAGAACATTTCTAACTTTATTAGATTTTTCGCAAACATTTTGAGTTGATATTCCAACAAATGGCCATATCTAGGATATACTCTCCCATTAGGGGTGGCGAATCCTATATTAATTATAAAAATATCAATCTATACTTCTTGTCATACCCAACACCAACCGTACGTGGATTCATTGACAACCAATGATGAGAATGGTTAGAACATAACTTTCCACACAAAATATACTCTTTATGATTTCATGTCTAAGGATTACTTTACACTACTGTTATATAAAGATTTTCTATCGGCACTACAAATTTTAACCCTATAGAAATCTCTAGAAGGTCATTCTAAAGAACCATTCTCCAATAATTCACTCATGTATCATGATACATGCAAGTCTCTTTGTATTAACAATGCCCTTATTATATGTTAATACTATGACGAGATAAATTTAAGAATAACAAACATATTATTCTAAGGGCTTTATAATTTTAATAGTAGCCAAGTACATAGTATTAAAATGACAAAATTGTCATATCATAGATGCATAAAAGATAATTTACAAATTGTCATATTCTCGTAATCCAATTAGTCTCATGAAAAAAATATGTATCCCTTGTACCTATAAAGCAATATAATATCACTTGTATTCCTAATCACCCCTTAATAATTCTCAAGTATTAAGTATCATCATAATAAATTAGTGTTTCATACTTCTCAAGTATTAAGTATCATCATAATGAATTAGTGTTTCATAATTCTCAACACTTGAGCATCATTGAAAAAAATTAGTGTTGCTCATAACACAAAAGCATATCCAAGATGTTTGATTGTTTTACATTTATGAAAAAATGTATAACCATACAGTGGAAGTATAAGAATTACTATAATTCATATTTATAATGCTAATAAAGACCTTAAACACTGAAGAAACTTTTTTCCTTTGCCATTTCGATGAGAAATTACTTATATCATCCTTAACACACTTAAAGATCATTTCTCATATATATTAATTGCATGCAACAGAAGTAAAACTTGTATACTAATTATTTCTTATCATATAAACAAAATTTATCGATTAGTTCAATTGTATCATATTTTGACTACTTGTTTGGGGGTCAAGATCATTTCTAGGTTCTATTTTCTCCCACTAAATATTCGTTACATAAAAAATTAATTCAAATATTTCATATCAAACTAGATCTTGTTTTTCTTCTAGTAAGTTTGAACAAGCTCAAAACCATATGGTTGAATAGACGAGTGTTAAAGTATTAAAACATGTTTACAAAATGGTTTTAAAATTAAAATCACATGGATAATATTTCAATGAACAATATATGAATGGGTCACTAAGATAATCATGTAGTTCACATTATATTTCTAAATTCACACAGAATTTGGAAAAATTATTTCGATAAATATATCAAACCACTTCTAAGTATGGAAAAATCATCCAAACTTTACACGAGTCTGTATTCATGAACATGTATTAGACCTACTATTTAGTAGACTTTATACCCTCCCACTTGAAAGATTTTTTAGTCATTTTACTTTTATAAAAAATATATGCATTGTTAATGATTCATAGTCAACTAACTTAAAACATGCATCTTATGCAGTTTAACTGCGTACATTCAAGTTTATAAGTCTACTATTTCGTAGGAAAATATTCTCAATATATTATCTTTGGATCTCATTGTGTTCATATTAAAATAAGATATAACTCAAGAATGCAAAATTTATTGTTACATAACACGGTACATAGAACAACAATTATTCCTTATTGTGAAAATTATCCAAATCATCATGACATGGAAAAACATTCTTCAAAAGAAATGTTGTGAATAAACAATAAATGTTGAATTCATAAAAATCTATCTGGCAAAGAAATAGTAAATGTTCCTACAGTTTAGGCAGCAACAATTTCTCCATTTTAGTTCCATTTATTCATAATCCAGTCTCCTACTCTTCCGTAAGTCCTACATATTTTTAAAAAAATTATAACAGGCATGAAATGCCCAATTTATAGAAGTTAAAAAATGTATTCAATCACACGTATACCGAAAGTAGAAACTTCTTTAACCTTCTTCTCTTTCACGGTATCAAGATATTTCCGTAGTTCTTTTTCCTATGTCCATCTTGACCACAATGGAAACAATTTCCCTTAGCCTATTTGTCCTTTGTTTTCTTGGCTCCCTTCTTATCGGAAGGAGGTTCAACCAATAACACATTTTCCTTGTCCTTAACACCCTCCTCTGCTGTTTAGAAACCGAGTTAGAGTGGTAGCTTTAACATCATTCATGTTAAACTACATCACAAGTTTAGAGAAACTAGTAGAAAGACATTGCAAAATTAAATTAACACTTAACTGATGTAGCAACACAAATTCCAACATTTTAAGTTTCTCGATGAAGCTTATCATCTTCAACACAGGAGATGAAACAGGTGATCATTCAACAATCTTAGATCGAAAAAACTTTTGAGATATATCATATCTCTCATTCCTAGATTTTTTGTGATACTAAATATTTAAGATGCATAAGCATCTCATAACCAGTCATGTCAATGTGTTGATTTTGTAGCTCAATACTTATTGAGGCTAACATAAGACAACAATAATTCTAAGAGTCATTAACATGTTTCTATAAGACACGTTTGACTGTTTGATCAACGTCATCTCTAGGAGTATCCAATAAAGCGTTATCAAAGTCATGAATAATTTTGTCATACTTTAAAACGATTTTAAGACTTTGGATCTATTCTATGATGTTCGGAACGGTGAAAAAAAATTCAAAAAGTACCTTACGCATTATCAAATTGGCAGACAATTTTACAATAACCAATTTGAAAGAAAAATAAATTATCATACACCTTGACAAAACTAAAATATATATAGTATTACAATATAGTATTTTACAATAACCAATTAGTATTATAATGAAAGATTTTTGAGTTAAAAATCTTATTCATTACAAAAATGAACTTTGATCCCCTTAAATCGCGCTAATTATATGGATTACATTCAAACAATATCAATCATATTGAAAAATTAATCAAATTAAATCACGTTAATCGAAACTTAATCGCATTAGATAATGCTAATCACATTGATTACTTTCAATCACATTAATCATATTAAATACATTGCCTGAATTTAATCACATTAAATCATGCTAATCAGATTGATTACATTCAATCACATTAATCATTTAAATACATAACCAAAATTTAATCACAATAAATAAATTGATTACATTCAATCAGATTAATCATATTAAATACATAATAGAAACTTAATTTCGTTAAATCACGCTAATCAGAGTGATTAATTTCAATCATAGTAATCATATTAAATACATTACCAAAATTTAAACACATTAAAACACGCTACTTAGATTGATTACTTTCAATCACATTAATTATATTAAATAAATAACCAAAATTTAATCGCAACAAATTGTACTAATCAGATTGATTACATTCAATCACATTAAACATATTAAATCCATAACCAAAACTTAATCAAATTAAATCATGCTAATCGGATTGATTACTTTCAATCAGAATAATCATATTAAATACTTTACTGAAATTTAATCCCATTAAATCGCGCTACTCAGATTGATTATTTTCAATCACATTAATCATATAAAATACATAACTTAAATTTAATCACACTAAGACCCTGTTCTTTGGAGCTGATCTGATTTGATATGATCTGAAATAATATAAATATACTGAAATGAACTGAAATAAGTATAAATATACTGAATTGAACTGAAATGAGTATAAATATAATTAACTAATTTTAATAAAATTAAATCAAAAAATGAAATTTATTTCTAAGAATTTATATAAGTTTAAAATTGTGTAAAAAGAAAAATATTTATAAAAAACTATAATAAACTGAACTACAATGGACTGAACTGCTCTAAACTGCATTGTGGGGAACTAAATTAAAAATAAGTGTACAGAAAAATAGTAACAACGTGACTGAATGAATCTAAATTTCATCATAAGCATTCATGTTGAACTGAAATGAAATAAACTAAACTGAACTTAAATGAATGAAATGAACTAAACTGAAGTGTAGATAAACTCTGATAACTTGAATTTTAATATCAAATATAATTATTTTAATGCTCATTTTATTATCTGTGTATGTGCAATGCATCGTTTCATAAAATTAACTTATACGAGTATATTTTTAAAAGAAAACTAGAACAATACTATATGGAATAGTATAAATTAATAGGAAAAAATTTATTGAAACAAAATAAAGGGGAAAATGAGGGAAGAAAAAGGCGGGATATTGTACATCTGTTTTGGTGGGAAATTTCGTTCATCTTTCTAAAAGGAAATTATGCTACAAATCATGAGAATCACAAGACTTGTTTATGTTTAAATCAAATTTCATTTTTTATTTCATTCCTATCTAATCTGAATTGAATTATATTAAATTGAACTGATCTGAACTGATATCTATGAATTTTATTTCTTCTAATTTTAAAAGACAACTAGAACAATACTAATATGTAACAGTATAAATTATAAAATTATAAAAAAAATATGATAAAAAATGATGGAAGAAAAAGGCGGGAGATTATAAATCTGTTTTGGTGGGAGATCTTCTTTCTCAAAGTTAATTATGCTACAAATCATGAGAATCAAAAGACTTGTTTATGTTTAGATCAAATTTCATTCCTTTTTTTTATTTCATTCCTATCTAATCTGAATTGAATTATATTAAACTGAACTGATCTGAACTGGAATCTACGAATTTTGTTTCTTCTAATTTTAAAAGACAACTAGAACAATACTAATCTGTAACAGTATAAATAATAGAAAAAATATAATAAAAAATAATTGAAGAAAAAGGCGAGAGATTATAAATCTGTTTTGGTGGGAGATCTTCTTTCTCAATTGTAATTATGCTACAAATCATGAGAATAACAAGACTTTTTATGTTTAAATCAAATTCCATTCTTTTTTTATTTCATTCCTATCTGATCCGAATTGAATTATATTGAACTGAACTGAACTGAAATCTACGAATTTTGTTTCTTCTAATAAAATTTACGTAGTTGTCATATGCCACATAACAGATAATAATATAATACACTGAACTAAAATATATATAAGTATGCTAAACTGAAATAATATAAATATGCTGAACTAAAATAATATAAATATGATGATTTGAAATAAATATAAATATGCTGAACTGAAATAAATATAAATATACTGAATTGAACTGAAATAAGTATAAATATACTGATCTGAACTAAAATAAGTATAAACATACTGATCTGATCTGATCTGAACTGAACTAAAATCCAAATAAGCTCCAGAGAATAGGGCCTTAGTAACTCCTGTCAGAAACTGAATTACTTATGGTAGTTTTGAGAAGCTAAAATCATATCTAACTACAATACCTAATTTAAATCTAAATGATGACCATATTCATTCAAATAAATCAATCCAAATATTGGATGAATTCTTGAATAAATCTACCTTATCTGAACTTACCAAATCTATTTCTAATCAAATCAAAACTGAATATTCTAAATCCTAAATTAGAATATAAACAAAACTCTTCTACGCCAATATGGCCGAGTTTATGGGCTTTGTTCTTAAAAATAAACTAAAATGATCACACTGCCTCAATAAAAAAAACCAGTGGAAAAAAGTGTATAGTGTTGACCACCTAAAACCCTAATCTAATACTCCCTCCGTCCCAGTAGTAGTGGCCTATCAACTTTTTCACGGTCTTTAATGATCATGTTTGACTGTTAATATCTCTAACTATGTATACCATTTTTGCATAAAAATTGATATTTAGAAAACACATGTTAAGATGAATTAAACAATATCTCACATGATATATTTATTATATATATTAATTTATATTTGTAGTCAAAGTTTATCAAATTTAACTTTTAAAAAGTAGATAGACCATTACTGCTAGGACGGAGGGAGTAATAAATTAAGAAAACTTTAATAAATGATATTTTTTTATATCGTATCAGAAAATTCATCTCCAATGCAAGAGTCTCTTGCCAGCTTCCCCCTTCAAATAGACCTTCTAGAGATTCATATTGATACCCGCCAATATGCTTAGTCTGCATATTTTTCAAAAATAAATCAATTTTAATGTACTTATCTAAATTTAATTGAATAAAACCTACATAAGTTAATTTTTAAAAATAAGTAATCAAATTTTAAATAATTTTATACATTTTATTATTTTATATATTAATTCAATTATATTATATTTTATGTTAAACTAATTAAAAATATACTCCTACGGTTCCAAACATAATTTATTTGTACTCCATCCATCCCACCGAATATGCATACTTACGACTTGGCAGTTAAATTTTTTGAACTTTGACCACATATTTGAATAGATATATGAACAATAATACTATCATATGTGATATTTTTATATTCGTTGTAACATGAAGTTTTCAAATATTATCTTTTTATGTGTTATTATTATACGTTGTAGGATATATTTACATTCAAAAAATTTCCTTTGACGGAGGGAGTAATAGTTTTTCAAATGTATGTATAATTTTAAAATAATCAAAATTATTATGCATATTTAGGTTCAAATATATATATTTATGTAGAATCATACATGTATAAGGTTTAAAATAAGATAAATTTTTTTCATAAACTATATTATTCGAATATGTTTTGTTAGAGAGTTAATGAACAAATAAATACATTATTTTTTGTATTATTTAATTAATAATAAAATATTATGAAACGTCATATTGAAACTTGGTTTACGATACCTGCATTGGAGACCTAAATTTCATCTATCTTGGTTATCAATGTTTTTTTTAATCTACGTGACACAGAAGCCCAATAATAATTCACTATATGGCCGACGCTCATTGTATTGGAGATGCTCTTAGTCACCCACAAAAATAGAAGCCACTTGGCAAATTATTACAAGGCTTCATTGCGACATAGATAAAATAGTGATGGTAACAGTGATTGTAAAAGTTTTGATCTCCAATGCCAGTATCATAAATCAAACTTCAATGTGACATCATAATATTTTATATTTTAATTTATCATTAAAATATTATAGTATTTATTCCATCCACTGTATATTAAACTTAAATTTGAATGATAGAATGCACATATTTTATTTTAAATTTTGAAATTATATAAATAACTATTTTAATACATATTAGTTTGCACAACAATTTACATTAAAAATTACTTTTAAAAAATCTTCTTCATTTTTTTATATTTTATAATTATAACAATGTTTAAAATTTTATTTCTTTTTAATTTCCTTAATTAATAAAAATATAATATAATATGGTAGAATGAATGTATAAAATAATGCAATGTATTGTGGAATTAATTTACTATAATAATATTTACCTAACAAAACTAAAATTATTTGAATTTAGAATTCTTAAATATGAATAAATACAATATAATTTATTTATTTATGGTAAATATGTTGATTAGGTATATTGACTGCCTCAAAATGAGCCTATGTTAATAGAAGATCTACTTGAAAGGGTCAATTTAGATTTTAGCCACGTCAGACTGAAGGTCATAAATGACTCTTGCATTGGAGATGGATTTTTGAAGTGGGAGTCTATTATGATGACGTGGCTTGTGACTTTTATCACATTGATGCATTGTAGATGCTCTTAGGGATTGAGAGAAGAGGATAGTTCTATTGAGTAAAATGTGTTCTTGCAAGTGAACTCGTGATAGAGTTCTAAAGGCTACGACATGAAAATACCATAATACCCTTACCTAAATGGCTAATATAATGCTAACACAATGCTAAAATATTGTCGTCAAGATGAGATTATTGGTGGTGAACTAGCTGAAAGTAACTGAAATATACGAAACTGAACTAAATTTAAATAAATATAAAATAATAAAACCTATCGAAACAATTTTAAATACTAATTCAACTAAATATAAATTTAATTTTACTAAAATTAAATATAGTGATAAAATATTAATGATAGGCCTTGATAGAACTAAATTCAACTGAATTGAAGTGAACTAAAACATAATTCAACCAAACATAATTGAATTAATTAAAATTGATTACAAAAACTGAAAAGACCATAACAAAAAAATATTGACTATTATGAAATTTAATTTAATGATCAATGAACCTAAACAAGCTCCATTTCATCAAAGTAAAATTCGCAGAACATGACTAAACTAAATGAAATTGAACTGAACTGAATTCAACGAAATCGAAAGGAATTGACTGAACTAAACTAAAATTAAACATAGTGAAAAAACATTAACAATACACCTAAACAAGCTCATTTTTTTATCAAATTAAAAATAGTTGAACTTAATTGAACTTAACTAAACTGAATTCAACTAAACTAGTGTAAATTCAATAAAACTGAAATAAGTTGAAAGGAATTGACTTAATTGAACCAAAATTAAACAGTTATAATATGTATGCTTTTATCAAAACTGAGGGTTTCAAGGGAAATTTTCAACCCGGAGCCATGGATTTCAAGCATATATTGATATGATTCGAGCTTTGAGACGACGGATGATGGATAAAGGGTGGCTAGATGCTGAACAGGAACCCCGTGAAGGTGCTTAGGTGGACTCCTGACTTCTCGCCTAATTCAGCGTCTTCCAGTGCACCTATTTTGGTAACCATTCGCAACGATCCACCCTATTATTATAACACTGTTTCAATTCAGTCAATTGAAAATCTTATTGGTAGTTATATTAGGATGGATGCAGCCACGGAGCCATTAACAAGGCCATCATCCATAAATATCTATGTTGAAATCAACCTAATTAACGAACTGCATACCTCAATTAAGCTAGGTACACCTCAGGATAGTAAAATACGCTCTCCGTCCCAACAGTTTTGGTCTATTTATTTTTTCATTGTCTTCAATGATCATGAAAACCATTAATATCTCTAGCTATGTGTAACAATTCCGTATAAAAAATGATATTTAGAAAATAGAAGTTAAGATGAATCTAACGATATCTTACGTTAGACTATCAATTTATATTTAGGGTCAAAGTTTACCAAGTTAGACTTGAAAAAAGTAAATAGGTCAAAACTGATGGAAAAGATGGAGTATATGATATTGAGTATGAGGAAATTCCAGCTTAATGTACACATTTTCTGAAATTGGGTCATTATATACTTAAATGTAGGATCAAAAACCCTAACCCGATGCCCAAAAATAATTGGAAACCAACTGAAAAAAAAAAATCACTGAACCACCTTCAGTCCTCTTAGAAAATGAGGAAAACCTGGACAATAATCCTAACATAGGTAACATACCTAAGGCTGATGAATCACCTTCTAATGGTACTGAAACCTCAAGTAAAGATAAGAGTATGATACCACTAGCTAAGAAAGTCATAACCATATAACACTCTGTAGGAAATCAAAAGGTTGAAATGTTCAACACCTCTCCTATGATAGCTAGGAACTCTAGCTCAAATAGACATAGCCATCCCTCATGGTCGTACTGGACAATTTCTCTACATCTCTCTACAATTTCTCTCTGCCTTCTCTCTAACATCTACAACTCACGCGCCACCACTTTTATGATTAAATAGTATATTAACGGTTATATTCCCCCAAACAGTTACTGATAACGAATCCCTCACGACAACCCCCAGCTCCGCCAATGGCGGAGCCACCGCATCCACCCGCCAATCCAAAACCAACCTCTCTACGGCAACCACCAAACAACCCCGTAGGTAAATCCTTCGCACAAGCTCTCAATGCCAAAACCCCACCTCTCTCCAATTCACTACCTTCGAACCCAGAAATACGTCCTATTACCAAATTCAATGGTAAAGCAGCCTGTATGTACGATTCTGAATCAGTTAAAATCCTCTCTGCCCACTATAGCAATGCCCTAATCGGTAAATTTCCGAAAGGAAAACCGACCATGGCTAACATCCAAGCTGCCTTCCAGGATATTGGTTTCAAAGCAAAATTTCAGATTGGGTCCTTGGATTATCGACACATACTTATCCGATTCCAGAATTTGGATGATTATCAAAGGTGCTGGTTGAAACCATCTTGGCCAATTGCAGGAGCATCTATGAAAGTCCTCAAGTGGACTCCGGAGTTCTCACCGGAGTATGAGTCGCCGGTGGTACCGGTCTGGGTTACGGTGAGAGATGTCCCACTGTATTACTAAAATAATACTATGATTGAGGATATTGGGAACCAATTGGGTAAGTTCATAAAAATGGATTCAGCCACTAACTCAATCACGCGACCATCTGCGGTTAAAATGTGTGTTGAGGTGGACCTCACCGGGGATCTCATCTCAACCATCTCATTAGGGCACCCTCAAGATTTCAGGGACTGTAAGGTGGAATATGACAACCTCCCTAAATACTGCAGGCATTGCAGGAAACTGGGTCATGATGACCCCATCTGTATGATTCAACATCCGGAGTTGAGGAAGATGTGGAGGAAAAAGGAGTTACTGGTTGATTCTGTATGCTCTGCAGTTCCTCAGAAGACTAATATGGTGCCCCAAGGGTCCTCTGGGCTCACAACGACAGAGAAAGATCAAGAATGCTTAGCCCAAAGTGTAACTAACACCAAAGGGAATCCCACACTGGAGCTACTCACACCACAAAGTAAGGATGAGTTCCGATATCAAACTGGGGAATATCAGGATCAATCGGCTGTGGTCTCCTCAATGGTAACGCCGCTGCCCACTACGATACAAGTGAGAAGAGACGACATACTGAATACTGAAGTTGTCTGGTCACTGGAAAGCACTCATATGGATCCTTCCTTTGGAATCCATAAACCTTACCCAGTATCCTTTTATTCCTATGATGACTTAGATTTTTCTAAGTTGAAGAAGGAACTGAAAATGCATGATAGATCAAAATATAAAAATCAGGATAAATCCAAATACCTGGCAATTGTCCCTTACCAACCTATTGAGGTATCAAATGCATTTTCAGCTTTGCAGGAGGATCAAACTGACTCAGAAGAATCATATGATGAGGCCCCGAGTGAGCGTGAATGGATGATGGAGGCCTACACACCACCATTAGATCTTCAGAGCTCCCAGGATATCCCCACAAATCCAGTCTCACAGATGACGAAAGGTAAGCTGGAATCTCCAACAGGTATACCTGATACTCCACTCAGGATAAATGACTGTAACGTCCCAAAAAAGAAAACTAAAAAAGGCATCACTGAGAGTATCAGCATGATACTGAGGCCTAAACAAAAAATAAAATACAATTCTTGATGATAAGTCATAATCTGATAGGAAATAAGCTCATATGGAACATTAGAGGTTATGGAACTTCCATTATTAGACTTAAATCCTTACTTGCAATGCATAAAATTTCTATTCTGTGCATTATTGAGCCTTGGCATGATAAAAGTGAGCTTGATAACCTTAGGTCGAAATTGAATTTCCACAATGCATACCCAGGCAGTGATGCAAAGATATGGATCTTCTGGAATAACAATTTCAACCTAGAGGTAATCTGCCAAACTGATCAGTTTATCTGTTCGAAAATCACTGATTGTGGCAACATGATTACTTGGAACTGTGTTTTTGTGTATGCTAAAGTGTGTAGAAACCTTAGGAGGTTTCTCTGGTCTGACTTACTTAGTCTACCTAATGTCCCTACAATCTATGTGGGAGATTTTAACACAGTAGCATCTGTAGCCAAACGAAAAGGTAGACATCCCCCTCCACTGGGTAGTATTAGAGAGTTTAGAGAACTCATTAACACCCTCCAGTTACTAGATATCAAGACTGTAGGAAATCAGTTCACTTGGACTAACAATAGATCCAAAGATGACAACCTCCTACAGAAACTTGATAGGGGAATTTGCAACCAGGATTGGTTGAATCTATTCCCACACTCCTCTATCCATGTCTTAAACAGATCCACCTCTGACCACAACCCACTCCTCTTGTCTATACAAGACTCGGATGAGAAAGTTCCAAAACCATTTAGATATCAGCAAATGTGGCATAACAGACAGGACTTTACAGCCTTAGTAAGGGAGAATTGGGATCAACCTAGTCACCTTATTGGAATGTCCAACATGATATTTAAGCTTAAGAGGTTGAAAGCTAAACTAAGGTTATGGAACAAAGAAACTTTCGGGGATATACATCAGAACCTAAGAAATTCTGAGGAACGTGTATCCCAACTGGAGGAATTCTATCAGAACTCTGGTTCTGAAGAGGATCTTATTGCTCTTAATAGACATAGAGTCATTCTCATTAGAGCACAGAAAGAAGAAGCAATATTCTGGAGACAGAAGTCCAATATCAAATGGATCCAAGAAGGGGATGCCAACACTAGCTTCTTTCACAACTCTGTCAAAGAAAAACATTGTAAATCAAGAATCACAAAAATTAAGGACAGAAATGGACATTGGATAACAGATCCGGGGAGGATTAAGGAAGAAGAGGTTCATTTCTATGAAACACTTCTTAATGAGTCCCAATCTGATATCTCTGGCCAATATCTAACTCACTTCCTTTCTGAAATACCTGATATAATCACGGGAGATGATAATGCTCAACTCCTTAGAGTTACTGATCAGGATGAGCTAAAGGGTGTGATTTTTTATCTTAACAAAGATGGATCCCCTGGTCCTGATGGATTCTCGGGCTCTTTTTACACACACTGTTGGGAGATTGTTAAGATAGATTTAGTGGTGGCTGCAAATGAATTTCTATCTGGTAAGATGATACCGAGAGCCATAGCTAGCACTTGGCTCACACTAATCCCAAAAAAAACAAATCCAGCATCTTTCTCTGACTTCCGACCTATTAGCTTGTCAAACTTTTTAAACAAGGTTTTCTCTAAGCTTATAGTTGAAAGATTAAAGAGGATCATACATAGACTTATCTCCCCTGAGCAATCTGCTTTCCTTTCTGGCAGAGATATCTCAGATAATACTTTGCAAATGCATGAGATGGCTAGACTGTTAGGCAGAAACCAAAAACACCGGAACCTGATAGTGAAACTGGATATGCAAAAAGCATTCGATAGAGTTTCTTGGGCCTTCTTAAACTCTGTCTTGCTAAAATTTGGTTTTAACGGTTCATTTGTCAAGATAATCATGCAGAATATTTCTTCTGCTTGTTTCTCGGTCCTCATTAATGGCATTGCTTCTGGCTTTTTCACCTCTTCTCGAGGAATAAAGCAGGGGGACCCTCTCTCACCTTTTTTTTATATAATTTGGTGACTGAAGCTTTTTCCAGAACCTTGAAAAAACTAATAACCTGCAATTATCTCCAAGGCTTCACTATGCCGAGTGGGGTGGAGTCAATTACTCATCTCATGTTTGCAGATGACACTGCACTCTTCCTCTCTTCCAGAATCAACAACCTGAAAAGGTTGAAGACTTTTCTCAGTGCATATGAGTATGCATCGGGACAGAAGGTTAATTTCTCCAAATCTGAGTTTTTTACTCATCATAAAACTCCAGGGTACAGGATTAGAGTCATCAAAAACATTCTTCTGATGAAGCATGGTAAGATGCCATTCACATACCTAGGAATCCCTGTTTTCAGGGGTAGAAATAGGTGTTCCCATTATCAGCTTTTGTTAGAGAGAATGGAGAAATCTATTGGAAACTGGAAAAATAGATGGCTAAGTAGTGCTGGTAGAATGACACTCATTAATCACACACTTATGTCCATTCCAATACACATCTATGCTGTCCTGCACCCACCAAAGTTAGTAATTAGAAAAATGGAAAGAATGGCCAGCATATTTTTCTGGGGAGAATCAGTATATGGCCAAAGGAAAATATGGAGAAAATGGTCAAAATTATCTTTTCCCAAACATGAGAATGGTCTTGGCTTCAGAGATATTACATCTCTACTGAAGGCTTTCTCATGTAAACTCTGGTGGAAACTCCAGAAGAATGACTCGATTTGGACTTCATTCCTTTGGACATTGCCAGATACTTATAAAAATTCCCATGCTTGGAGAAGGATTTGTGCTGTTACGGAACATTGTAACTCTCACTCCATAATACTATATGGCAAAGGATCATGCTCTTTCTGGAATGCCAACTGGACTGGCAATGGAGCCTTATTCTATGAGTGGCCTTCTCATCTGGATCTCCCCTTCCCTGACATTTCTTTGGCAAGTTTTATTGATAATAAAAATAATTATTTACGGCTGTTGGAGCCTCATCTGGCTACCAGTACTATTCTGATATTGCAGGAGGCTCAGATCAGATACATACATGAGGACAAACTCATATGGAAACCATCCAATACTGGGGTTTTCAGTATAAAGAGTGCTTATCAAAGTTTCAGGCAAAGAAGGGAGGAACTGGAACTGCTTCAAAAGGTATGGTGTAAACCTATTCCACACAAAATTTCAGTACTGATCTGGAGAATTAGAAACAAGCTTTTACCCTTTGATGATATCTTGATAAATTTTGGTTTACATCTACCTTCTAAATGCCCTCTATGTGAGAATCTGGATCAGTTGTGTCATTATTTTAACAAGTGCCCCCAAAATTTGGTGATATGGTCTTCCATTAACAGATTTCTGTTTATCCAGCCTCCTGAATTTCAGAATGTTGATCAGAGGTTGAACTTTTATCTATCATATAAGGGGTTTTCCAATGTTCACACTAAAGTAATAAGGATAACTACATTAGTGGTATTCTGGGCTTTATGGAACAGAAGGAATTTACTCTTATATGATACCAAACAAAAACTATCCTCCTCGGATATAACCAGAGACATTGTTAAATATATTTCATTGATATTCACTGCTTCTCCGGTTACAGGGCACTTTGCAAAGAACCACTTTCTGGTTTTATCAGGTTTAGTACCTTTTATCTTAAGGAAAAGACCGAAACCAGTTAAGATTATTAAGTGGTTTCCACCAGACCTAGGTCATAAAATAAATGTGGATGCTTCGTATAAATCTAATGGTAATACTGGTGTAGGTATAGTGGTGAGAGACAAAAATGGGAGGATTCTGTTAATGAAAATGATCAATTTTATCTCGACCTCCCCTCTACATGCTGAGCTTAGTGCCATATCCCTAGGTTTTGAGACCGGGCTTGCGTTGAATCTGGGGAGTTTTATCATTGAGTCGGACTGCCATGTTGCAGTACGAGGAGTGAAGTCTCCAAGCTCCATTTCCTGGGAATATTTCTCTATATGTACTGAACTAAATGACAAAATCAATGTTCATTGTGTTCAACACATATTAAGAGAAGGAAACCAGGTTGCTGATTTCCTTGCTAAGAGAAGTGCAGAACTCGCTCTTTCAGATACACTTTCATATGTACATGCACCGAGAATTTTACGGGGACTGATTCAACTTGATAAGCTGGGTATCCCATGTGTAAGAGTTTATGATTTGCATAACCCTTCATAAGAATGGAGACTACTGTTTTCCTCTTCTGTTTCATGCAGGTTGAGGAATGAAGGATTCTTTAGATGAATGGCGACTGCTACATTGCTGACCATCAACCGCAAAATCCAGATTTC
>JAULKK010000006.1:1914853-1925673 GCA_032355705.1 Rubia peregrina
CCTGGGCTAGAGTCTTTTTTTAAAACCAAAAACCACCGTTTTAAAATTCTTCCATTGTTACAGGTTCCATCAACTTTTCATTTTCTAACATGAGTGATTAGGCTAGGGATTTTTTAAGAAAATGGTTAATACAGACCAAGATCAGTCTGCTTAGGTTCAGTTAAAAGCTCTGTATAGTAATCTATGGCTTCCTTTTCTATATCATTTATGCTTTGTGTCCACAAACCATTCATTTTTATTTTTTTTGAAATTGTCATCTTACTTCTTTTTTCCCTGACTATGTTATGATAATATTTTGTGTTATTATCACCATCCTTTAGACAGTTTATTTTTGCCTTTTGTTTCCAATTTTTTTGTTGTTCTATAAGTGCTCTAATGAGTTCTGCCCTTAGCCTATTCAGTTTTATGAGTTGTGTCTCAGATTGATCAAGTTCATAATCTATCTCCTGCTTTCTCAAAGCCTCTTCAGTCCGTTCTACATTACTCTCAATATTACCAAAGGTTGATTTATTCCATATTTTAAAAACCTTTTTAAGTCTGAACAATTTCAAGTAAAATTTAAGCATTCCTCTCTCAGGTATTGGAATTAACCAATCCATCTTAATTACTGTTTTGAAATTAGGTCTGGTAAACCATGCATTTATGAACCTAAATGAACTATGTGCAAGGGGTTTGGCAATCCTATTTGGAGAAGAAGAGGGATATGATCTTATGATATTTTTTTTTAAGAATATGAATAAATGAGGTGGGGAACTTATTAATCCAGGATTGAAAGCAAAGACCTATATCCAATCTCTTACTAGTAGGATTTATAATCCTAGAGTTAGTCCAAGTGAACAAATTTCCTACAGTGGAAATATGCATTAGACATTTACTAATAATGAAATCATTAAAATCCCCAATGCTTCCTTTATTAGGGTGAGATGATCCTCTGTATTCCATTTCAGTTGTAACAGTATTGAAATCACCAATGAAAATAACATCATCAGTAGGAATATTTTTTAGATCATACCACAATTGTTTCCTCTCTAATCTTGTTCTAAGTCCATATATGAAAACAACTTGCATTGCTATATCTAAATGTGGACTATGAATATGAACAAAAAGAAACTGATTGTTATCTAAAATAAGATTAACTTGTAACTGTTCAGTCCACATAAGCCAGATCTTCCCATTTGAGAACTGAATGCAATTTTGAAATCTAAGGTTGGTCATGTAAGTATAGCATTCAGAATTTTTATGTTTAGGTTCAATTAAACATAGAAATTGTAGTTTATGCCTTCTAATCAAGTCATATAATCTGAACATTGAAGTATCCATCCCCTAAGGTACCAAACTAAAAATTTCAGGTTATTTTTTATCAATCATTAATCCAAATTATTTTGGCTTTTTGAAGATGATCCAAGCATCATCTTGTTCAACTGGGTAAAATAATTATTTTTTCTTTTGTTCTAAGCTTAGCTGGTATGTTAGTATCCATACAATCACTAGAAAGATTCAGAGGTACCTCCTTATCTGATGATAGATTGGATGAAACTTCCTGTGTTTGGTTCCCATCATTTGTAGCCTGATTTGTTGTTGAGTCTGAGCTTTGAATGTCAGCAAGGGGTGAGAACCTGTTTCTATTTGTTCTCTGCTGGGAGTGAAAGACTTCATCAGCATGAGATGAAGAGTAATCAACAGTTTGAGGCTTACCTTGGGTGATATACAAATCATCCTTTGCCTATCTGAAAACTGCCTTTGAAACTTTTGTATTATAACTTAATTTGTGTGCTTGTGAATCCCCTCGTGAGTTCAATCTGCTATCATTTTTTCCCGTGTAACCTGAATGAGGCTAACATAGTGATTTTGTGTCCTGCGTAGCATGAGCTGGGCTAGCATCTAGAGAGGTCCTGTCATGAACAAAAATCCTAACATGACTCATGTTATACAACTCTGGGTTTTCTTTCATATGGGTTATTACATGAATCAAAGGTAACTCCATAGAGTTTGTTTATTAAGTCCAGTTTTCGTTTCCTCATCAGGTCTATTTTCATTTCCTTATTAAGCATTGAAGGAGGGGAAATAAATTTCTGACCTGTTAGCTCCCACTTAGGATTCAAATTAGGATATAGGATTCTACAGTGGTTATCATCATGACCTAACTTAGAAAAATGTACACAATATGCAGGAAGATGTCCATATTCAATTTGATATTTCTTGATGTTTTGAATTGAGCCTAACCTGATAACATATTTCAGTGGCTTAACCAAATCAATTTCCACACACAATTTAATAGCAGAAGGCCTAGTTAAACCAACAGTGGTAACGTTCATATTAATAAACGAACCTATATTGTTCCCTATTGCTTCAATTGACGATATATTATAGTAATATAAAAGGGACATTTTTTATAGTTACCCATACAGGGATGATGGATGATTCTGAGTTGGGGGAGAATTCAGGCGTCCATCGGAGAACCTTCATTAGAGTACCTTGGAAAGCCCAGGTCCCCTTAATCCATCACCTTTGGAAATCCTCTATCCCTTCAAACCTAATGAGAACATGCTTGTAATCGATTGATCCAATTTGATATCGTCCCTGAAAACCTGCAGTTTTGAAAGATGAGTCCAATTGCTCCATTATTGGTCGTCCTCTGAAGAACTTCCCTATCAGGGCATTTGAGTAGTGAGCTTACAATTGGGAAATTTCTTCATCTGTGTAAAGACATGCAATGTCTCCCGAACGATCATTTTTGGACTGGGTGTTGGGATTATTAGGAAGGGAGGTGACGAGTGGGATTTCTTTTGTTTTCAGAGCTTGGAGGAAAGTTTTTCCGCCACCAGGAGGTGGCGTCTCCGCCATGTCGTGGAGTTTTCCAGCGAAAAAGAGTAGTTAGGAAGTTGTTAGAGAGAAAGGAGGAAAATGGAGAAATGATGAAAATGCCCCTTCTTCAAACACATCTCCAAGAAATGCCAGCCTCCATCCACCGCCCAGCTCTGTTCTAATCTCCCCCATCCTTCCACCGCCCCATAGCCACCTCCCTCTCTCCCTCTTCCTTTATCCTTAAGAAGGTTGTGAAACAGAGTATCTCCATGGAAAGGAATACAAGGTTTAGAAAAAAGACAAAACACAAGTGAATACGATTACCTATACGGTGAGGTTTTCATGTGAATACAGTACAAGGTTTTCATGTGAATAGGGTACCTGTACGGTGACTTTTTCTCCTCTGAGCTGAGACCAATTGAGAAGCATTCAAGCATTAGAGATGTAGTTTTAGTAAAACACCAAGGGGTGCAATTCATTAGACACCATTAACACATCGCAACAGTAAAAAAACATACCTCTACCCATCAATCTTTCCTTCTTGTAACATTCAAATATGAGCTAACAAAAAATTATTCGGCGGCCGAAACCATTGTCAACAATACATTCCACTTAAGATCCATCCATAAACCCTACTTAAAATACACCAAATTCATTAGATCTGAACATAATCAACTTAACAATTTACACAATTTCACAAATCATAGATTCACCGCCTATTTCTCGATGATGAGCGGCTGGAACTGATGGTCGAACTCTTTGTTGGAAGTTTTCAGTGAAGTAAGGCCTCAGTAATAGGTCTCTCGAGGGTCGAGCAACACAGTAAAACCCTTGCCGCCACCTGCTCTATTGTCAGAGTAAAACCCTAGTCGCCATGTTCATCTGGCTGGAGAAGAAAGAAATGAGAGAAGCCAGAGACAGACTGAAACGGGGACAAAGACTGAAAAGGAGAAATGGAGACAGAGGTTGGAAGAGGGAAGAAGAAACGGGGAGAGGGAAAAAAGTTAGTGGCAGCAGAGGGAAATAAGTGAGTGGCAGCGGAGGGAAATAAGTAAAAGGCTGCAGAGTTTACTCTTTTTTAAGGCAAAGACAAAATGGTCTTTTCAACAAATTCAGGTCAAATAAATGTTGACTAAAAAGTCAATGGAGTCAAATGTTATTTTGACACTTTCTAATATTGTAGAGTTATATGCGAGAGTACAATTTTTTTAAATGTATTTTTCAGTCCCCTCTAATATAAAGAAAAATTGGGGAAATATTTTTTCTTTACATATAAGTCCCTACCATACATGTTTTTTTACTTCCGCCCTTCTACTAGTCAATAATTCAAATATACTTTTTTAAATATTTTGAAATCTATATACTCTCTATGTTCCTCTCTATCTATCTCACAGTAATAATAAAAAAGTATAATTTTAAAAAATCGTTGAGATGGCACAAAAATGATTTATGGACTAAAAATATTTCATTTTTATTCTTTTACATTAAACGTTTTTGTCAAAAATGAAATAAGACACGAAGGAACTTATAAATGGGCGGCGGGAGCAGAATATAATCTTTGACAAAACTCACAATTTGTTTATCCCTGTGATACTGCATGTGTTTCATTATATTTGATATACTTTCTAAGTATTTTTTTTATTGTTTCTTTTATATTGATTAACTTTCTATTTTCAACAAATTTTCTCACAAAATTTGAGTAAGAGGATATTGTTTTCACTCAATGTTCTCACCGTATAATGGTTCCTTCAAAGATTCTATGTTCTCACTCAGGATCGCCTGTCTTGTAAGCAACCATTATATGGTGAGAACATTCAAAAAATTATAAATAATGGAACTTCAAAATTTCATCAACTCATTTCATCCACTCAATGTTCTCACCATATAGAATATTTAGACAGTTTAAAATACGAATTTGTATTTTCTTGATACCTTATTTGTTGAATTCAATATAAATATTAAAAGAAAACACTACTAGAATAGGCCAATGTTTGGGTTGAAAGTGTCAATCTAACCCTGTAAAATCTGAAAGTGCAAATCCAACTCTATGTTTTGGTCGAAAGTTTCAATCTAACCATGACATCGGCTAGCGTGGTCTAAATTATGTAAAATGATCATTCTACCCATTTGAAAAAAAATGAAACTCATAAATCTGAAAAATGATACTACCCTCATTGTTTATTAACCAAAAGTTTTCCATTTTTTCCTTATTCTACTTTCTTCCTTTTCCGCTAAACTCGTCCATCTATCCCAACACCAAAGGTAACTCCATGTTGCATCCAGTCGCTCATGATCATTCTCTCATGGCGAAGATCCTCATTGTTATTGTCAGTTTGCTGCGGGAGATGAGCGAATATCCCATTGGTCCACAAAAGATAAGCGTCGTTCGTAATGGCGTTTCGACCAGAAAAACTGGGAAATCTGAAATGTGGTAATCTCGATTGAAGTACACCCACAATATGCCACAATAGTGAATATCGTTTTTGTTTTTGTTTACTTTGAGGCAAAATTGTGGGTGTAAGGGTTTGTTCGAAAGGGGTTTTAGGGTAGTGAAATTGGTTACCAAAATTCTTGATTTGTGTTGGGGATGTTAATATTCATTTTATTTGCGTTAGAATTGTTTTTGCATGCTATGTTGGTACGCTAGAATGTATTTTTTTATTGACCTAGGGTTTTGGCTTGTTGGGTGCTAAGAATAGAGTTAGATGAGCACATTAATAAATGTTGTATCTAACCCTATGTGTTAAAAAGGACATGGTTTACAACCGTTTGTCTTGTTTGGGCACTTATTCAGGAGATTAGTTTAGTATCCCTGGTGTTACTCAGGAGCTGGAGTAGTGGGGGTTTTTGCTTTTTTCAGGGTGTCGTTTTTCTCTTAGAGGATTGTTGTTCTCTAGTGACTTAGTATCACTGTGTCATTGGATGGGTTCCGTGCATTTTCTGCAACGTTAGCAATGTTAGAAGTTACAATTGAACAAGTTAACGAAGAAATTTAACAATAAAAAAATTATATTGAATGTGCTGAACCAGTGGCGGAACTAGGGCAAAATCCTGGCGGGGGCTGGGCGGGGCTGGAATGAACAGTATAGCCTTCCGTCATCGGGCCAGCCGCCACACCGGCTCGCCCCCCCTAGATCCGCCGGTGTGCTGAACGAACCTTATGATTTTATGGAATGTGCTGAACGAACCTTATGATTTTATGGAATGTGCTGATCTAACTCTATGATTTAATTAAAAGTTCTGATCTAATCCCGTGATTTCATTAAAAGTGCAGTTCTAACCCAAAATTTGTTTTCGCGGCCAAGAACACAGGGGTATAATGGTTATCAAAATTCCATTTTAAGGCCAATGATATTTTTGTCTTTTCATATCAGGTTAACGCTTGAATTTCTTGCGTCAACGGGACAAATTTTCAAAATCTTAGGATTAGTTTCGCACTTTCATATTTTACAGGGTTAGATTGACAACTTCATAAAGTAATAGAGCTAGTTTCATAATTTTCCATATTAAAAATTAGGGGAAAATACAAAACTAACCCTATGATTTTCTTAAAGTGTCAATATAATCCTGTGAAATATGAAAGTGCGATTATAACCCTAAGTTTCTTGGCAAATGTGCCGATATAATTTTTTTCGCACTATTCCGGTATTGACTTGACATTTTTCGGTATTGATTAAACCTAAAAAGACTAAAATTCCCCTAATCTTTTAACTAAAAACATAAAGACAAAATTACCCCCATGATTCTTCTTCTTCATCTCCGCCACCACGGCTGCTGCTCTGCAGCCACCGTCGATGCTGCTCCACCGCTCCGACACCAGCTCTGCCACTGCCGGCGAGAATATGGATTTTCCCCAATTCTCCAACCCCAGCACCAATTCAAACCCTCCGCCACCACACTTTGCTGCTTCACTTCACATCCACCACCGCCCCAGCCACCGATTCCCATAGCCCAACCCCACCGGCAAACTATCTCCCTGGCGAACTTCCTCCAAGGACACACATTTCAGCAAGAATACCAAAAATCCAAAATGTCGACACAATTTCAGCCCATGTTCTTCATTCTATTGTCATCCCTTTTATTCTTAACATCCTCAAAATCTTAAGCCCCTCACCCACTTCTTACATCACGCACCACCTCCGGAAGGCCACCTGACAACGAAACCATATACAGAATCTCCAAGAGCTTGTGCTGGAAGTGCACGAAAGAATTCATAGAGTTCTTGTTCTTACATGTCAGAGTCCCACATTGATGGTTGATCGCCATATAACTCAATATATAAAATTATAGATTGCCCCTTTCTAATATTCCACAACCTGGTTCGGGCGGCAAAATGGAAGCTGCCGCTGAGGTGGGATTCCGAGCTCGAGCGCTATGTGAAATGGTGGGCGGGGAAGCAGAAATCTGACTATGATCTTATGCATTTGTTCCCGGAGGAAGAGTTCAAGTTTGGGGTGGCTTTGGGACGGCATCAGAGATGCGGGAGTAGGTGGTGGTGGTGCTAGGGTTTAGAGGAGTAGCGACGACGGTATTTTGACTACAATTAGTGATATACAACCTACCAAAACATGACTACAGTTAGATCATATCACCAAACTCCCGCCGCCGAAACATGACTACAATTAGTAGGGTGACAAACGGGCGGACGAGTTAAATATGAGTTGGATAAAATGGGTATATAAAAAATATGGGTATGACCCATTTCAACCCATTTTATAATGGGTCTAAAATGGGTCGGGTCAAAATGGATCGAGTTGAAACCCGCAGGTTGAAAACCATTTAACTCACGGATTAAAAATGGGTAAACCTGCGAGTTTCAACCCATATATGAACCCATATGGGTTTATGTACCAACTCATATCGGTAAAACCCTTCAACCCATATATAGATACATATGGGTTGATGGGAAACCCTTGAGTTTCAACTCATATATTGACCAATATGGGTTCATATACCATTCCATATGGGTAAACCTGCGGGTTTCAACCCATATGGGTAAACCTGCGGTCAACCCATAAACTAAACCCGCCCAACCCATATTTTTTAACTACTCATTTGACTCATTACCCATTTAACTCATTACCCATTTTGCCCATACCCCAGGGTTTAACAATAGACAACCCGTTTGACCTGCGGGAGTCTCTTTTGCCACCCCTAACAATTAGCATATCACCAATTACCATACACTCGGCTGCGACGAGTTTAGAGGGAGTGTGGGATTCTGCGCAGAGGAGGGATTATCATAGGGTGTGGGATATTGAAATGAGAGAAGAAGAGAGGGATTTTCAAGGGCAATAGTATTTTCTATTTTTATGAATTTTAAATTTTTAAAAGCTGGGAGTATAATAGGTAATTCACATAATTCCGACAAATATAGGTTACTAGGGTTAGATTGTCATTTTGAATAAAATAATAGAGTTAAAATTATACTTTTAGATTTTACAAGATTAGCTTGACTTTTAGCACTTAACTCTAAAAAATTGTAATTCAACTACTTTATATTTTAAGTTGTGGGCAATTAAATGGGCTTTGGTTACTGGATCCATAAAGCGAGAGCCCAAGATGAAGGCCAGCGGGATTCGTTTTATTAGATCTGCTATCCTTTTCAGCTTCATTATCACTGAAGAAGAGCAATTTGACCTGACTCCTGAGGCAACCAACAAACAAGCAGCGCGAGAAAAATGAGGAAATTCGATCCGTGGCCCGTGTTTTTCCGGAGGGAATGGAACCGAAACTGGCCGTTCCTCGTCGGATTCGCCATCACCGGCACCATCATCACCAAGATGTCCCTCGGCCTCACCGGTCCGTATTTTATTTTTCCAGTAATTCACATTATTTTATTGTTTTACTATTTAATTCGCGATGTGCGTTTCTTACCGATTGTTCCCGATGATGGATTTTTACAGAGGAAGACGCTAAGAATTCCGTGTTTGCTCAGAGGCACAAGAAACACTGATGTTGTAAGTTTTTGCTATCTTTGCATTCTAGATCTACTTTACTGGTTTTATTCTGTTTTACGTTGTACGGAGTTACCGAGTTATGTGATTGATTGGATTTTTCAGCGCGAGATTAGGTTTATTTGATTTTATTTGTCACAGAATGAAAGGGCATCTCATACATTAGGGTTTCGATGGATGATGATTTTACCAACATTTGCATTGACTGTTAATTAGCTTTATGGTTTACCCAAGTTCACTTTATTTGATTTGAGCTTGTGACTCGTACGGAACTGTAATTTATTCCATTTGTTGGATATGATGAATAAATGAAACTGTTTATAGACTGGTATGTGGGCTGCTTCTTTGACTGTGTTGCGTTCACTGTTCACTTCATTGTGCAAGATTGGTTGAAAATTTTAATGGATATGGCAAGTGTGAGCAGATTTATGTTAAGGGAACTACTATGTCCATGTATGCTAGTCTTTCGGCTTTACATTAACGTGGTTATACATCTGGCTTCGGAAAATGGAACCAGCTTGTTTCGAGAATGTAAGTTGTAAAGTTCTGGCTGCTGGAGTTTGAGAACTTAAATGAATGTAGCACACGGTTATGACATTGCAAATACTAACTGAAAGTTAGAAAAAATATTTCTGGAAACTTTCTCATACATTAACCTTAGGCTGACTTCTTTTTGTTTACATTTGCAGGCAAGGTTCTTTTGACATGGTTTTGGTGATAAATGGAGACTCTGAGCACATCGGAAGGGTTTCATTTTAATTTTTATTACTTGGGATTGTTAAAGTATCGAAACATGGATGATTCTCGCAACATAATGTTAAAACCTAAAAATGTTTAGGTTGAAACCTTGTATAAGCTTTCTGTTTATTGAAACTGCAGATTTGAAATCCCAGGTGGTTTGATTAAATAATATGGAGTTGGTATGCTTTGTTTCTTGTCCCGTGCTAATGATCCCAGCTTACTTTAGCTTTAAACAACTTCCTTTTAGCAACTTGGGGAATTATTAGCATGATGCCATTGTTTCCTGATAGTTATTATCTCTTCATACCATCAGATTCAGATGTTACGTCAACATCTAAGTAGGTAACTTATTTATGTCCGAGCCAATTGTGTTTTAACGGTGAAAACCTTTGTGACTCAGACATGTTCGCGGATGATCAGTTTTTAGAAAGTCTGTCAAACTGTGGGGTGTACGAGGATACTTAAGGTTGAAATTCTGATTACTACTTCGCCAATTGGTGCAAACCTACTAAACTTGAGAGATTTTATGTTACGTATGTGTTCTCGGATGTAGACCGAATATTATAAATGTAAATTTGTATAGAATCGCTTACAAGAGCAATTCCTAAAAGCAGAGGACCAGAACTTGTATAAACATGTTTTCTAAGCTTATCAGGTACATATTCAGAAACTTTACCTGCAAAATAATAAGGCGAGAAATATTTTGTTTCGTAGTGTTCAATGCGCTATGATATAACAATTAACTATGTAGAAGTTTTTCTAAATGTAAGATTAAAATGTAAAAGTCGATAGGCGGAATTATAGCTACGATACAACAATTAACTATATAGAAGCTTTTCTGAATGTAAGGTTAAAATGTAAAAAGTCGATAGACTGAATATCCGAAGTGCATGGACGTGTATAACATATCAAACGTAAAATAACCCACTATTTTTGTTTGTTTAAAACGAGTAAATTTTGTTTTAACGACTACAATTTACAACCTCATTAAAACAAATTACCGTCAACAATTTTTATTTTCAATTTCAAAAACTTACCGCCACACGCGGATTACACGCGCCACATATGAATTACACACGTCACATCTGTGTAGGCATGGATTACACTCGCCATACCTAACACGTGAATTACACGTGCCACACATGGATTACACGTGCCATATCTATCTGACATGCGCCAGTGAGGTGGTCGGTGAACCGGGTGGGCTGCTCGGAGAGCCAGGTGAGCTGGTCAATGGGGAGATAGGTAAAACAGGATGCACCGTAGTGATCACTGGATGGTCTGATTCGGCAGAGCAGACAGAAGATGGTGCCGTCG
>JAULKK010000006.1:1925773-1936068 GCA_032355705.1 Rubia peregrina
TCTTAAATTTCACATTCAACTTATTTTGGGTGGACAAATTTATTTAGATTAAATGTTAATAATAAAATTAATGAGTATGATAGAGAAAATTAAGTAGGGTTCATGAATAGTATAGAGCGGTCTCTTACCACTGTGGGGGAGAAATGTGGTCTCTTAAGTGGTCTCTTAGGGTGAGGTGGAAGAAATAGATTGAGGAAAAATAATATACTTAATTGGTAAGAGATCACTAGCGGTCTCTACCACTGCACTTGGCCTAATATAGATGTAAATTTGTATAGAATCGCATACAAGAGCAATTCCTAAAAGTTGAGGTTCAGAACTTGTATAGACATGTTTTAGCTATAATGCGCTATGATATACTAACAATTAACTATTTAGAAGTTCTTCTGAATATAAGGTTGAATATCCGAAGTGCACGGACGTTTATAACATATCAAATGAAAAAATATATATTTTTTGTTTAAAACAAATAAATTTTGTTTTAACGCAGCAATTTACCTGGAATGGTATTCATTGATGAGTTTGGCTTTTTAGCATCTCTCATTTAGTTCAACCAGGCTGGAAAAAAGGTGCTTGGTAAATATATTTTTTGGTTAACTGAAAAGTATTTTTTTTCTCAAAATAAAAATGTTCTAAATTAACCTTTGAAATATTTGTTATTGATGTCTTGTAACAACTACTAACATATAATCCCTGCTATAAATTGCTTAATTTAACTTTTGGAAGTCAATGACATCAGTTTTTAACTATTAATATATTTATTTATGTGTGTAAAAGAAATTAAAAAAATTGATACAAAAATACTAGTGTTATGATGAATTAAACGACATCTAATATGATAATAGTGTTGCATATAGAATAATATAATTTAATAGTTAAAGTTGAGCTAGTTTGACTTTCACAAATTAAATTAAACAATTTATAGCGGATGGAGTAGTATTTAGCAAATAAATTTACAAATTCAAACAATTAATATAAATACAGTGTAACTAGTCACAACCATTTGCTTTGCCAAACCAATCAGAGCCAATACCATTTGATTTGAGCAAAGGTTCTAAATCTGCTCCTTCCTCGGTCCCACATTAAATTGCGCACTTTCTTTTTTGGCATTATTTGTTATTAAATTTTAACCGCACAATTGAATATACTCAAATCATTCCAAATCAAATATGATATTATTGAATTCATCTTGACAAATAAAATCTAAATATCAATTTATTATTTATTATTATTATATATAGGAGTACATATTAACGGTCAAACATGATTTTTGAATAACGTAATAATAATTGTTAACTTGCACGGGAGAACCTGAAAAGTAAAAACTGTTTTTTTGTTTCACCAACGGGGGAAAATATATGACCCCCCAAAACACTCTCAGTTTACTGTTTCAATTGACACCTTATCTTATAACAGCGGCGCCAGCCTCTTCTTCCTCTTTCCAACCTCTCCTTCTGAGAGATTTTTCGCGGGGTTAAAGGACACGCCAATGTACAGCTCAACTTAGAAGATGAGTTGCAGAGCACTAATTTCCGTACAGAATACTGTGCGCTTACAACCGCCATATCCTCCGAAAAATTCGGTTAAGTTTACAAGGACGCATTTCAGAAATGAAACTCCTCGTCTCAACGCCAGAAGAAATACTTACTGTAATTGCAGTTATAACAGCCGTGCCACCACAAATGGCGGCGCCGCCAGTGCCGAGCCTTTCGTCATCACAACCCCGCTTTACTACGTGAATGCGCCGCCTCACATGGGAAGCGCTTATACAACCATTGCCGCTGACGCCATTGCCCGTTTTCAGGTTTGTAGCTCTCAGATACTAACAGCAATCTTAACAGTAATCATAAATCGTACATTTAGTTTACCTTGTATGTAATGGTTTATTATGGGACAAATGCCCTAATCTTATTTGATGTGTCTTGTTAGTGCAGAGGCTTCTCGGAAAGAAGGTTATATTCGTCACCGGCACAGATGAGCATGGAGAAAAGATTGCAATGGCTGCAGCTGCCTCTGGTTATAAACCAGCTGAACACTGTGATCTCGTGTCGCAAGCTTACCGTGGGCTTTGGGAAGATGTACAGACATGACCACCTTATATATGAAGTGTCCAATTGAAAATTGAACCTTATGATGTTTTGTTATCTACTTGCTGTGGAATGCAGTTAGACATATCTTATGATAAGTTCATCAGGACCACTGATCCTAAGCACAAAGCCATTGTCAGAGAATTCTACACGAAGGTTTTGGCTAATGGGGACATTTATCAAGCAGATTATGAAGGCCTCTACTGTGTCAATTGTGAAGAATATAAGGTCTTATTTTATTTCACCTACATTTTTTTGGCCTCTTTTGCATCCCTTGATTTATTGATGTTATTAGGTTCTGTTCCCTGTAATTTTGTCCTTGCTTTCCCAAGGAACCATTTTATTTTTCACGGAAACTATTCTTAATGTGTCTGTTAACTTTTGGCCTTTGCGGGTGAAATTTAAACACTCAAGATTTGATGCAACTGATGTATATCTCTTTTCAAGTAGTGGCTGAGTAAGTTATGTGTTCTGAGATCCTGAACTAACCAATCAGTTCACGCCCTCCTTCCTCGTTTTTCACCTTTACGAGGGTTTAGAATTTTATGTTCATTAATTCTATTTACCTGTGTTTAGTTGTGGGTAGGACCATGTACACATGTTTCACCTGTAGGTCCTGTACATAAATTTAACTTATCTTATGTCTTGAACGTTAGTGGTGAATGGATGCTGGATTCTGTTAGTAGCTACCATACGTGTGTCAAACTTTTAATTTTTTTAGTTGAAATCTGAGAGAGTGCAAGTCGTTGTGCCTTGCTCTCCTTCAAAAAGCTTGGCACAATACTTCGTCCTGCCAAATAACTCCATAGAAGTGCCATTAGGTTATCTCTAAAATAGATGATATACAAATAACCTTATATCCTATGCTAATGACATCCAATGAACTCTCTCATGCCAATACCAAGAGCCTTGGAGTCTGCACATCTAGCTTCACTTTCCAAAGATAGTATTTTGTTATGTGTGTTTGTTGTAGTCAATGAATTATCATCTCCTACATGTGCTACCTTACCAACTCGTTCTCTCTTTCAGGATGAGAAGGAATTGCTTGAAAACAACTGTTGTCCCATTCACCTGCGTCCTTGTGCTGCAAGGAAAGAAGACAATTATTTCTTTGCACTATCAAAGTATCAGCCATACCTAGAAAAGCTCTTACTTGAAAATCCAGCTTTTGTGCAGCCTTCTTTTCGATTTAATGAGGTATGAGAACAAAATCTCATAATTTTGTGAGATGTACAGGAATTTATATGTGTTTTCACTCCTTCATTTTCTACAGTAATAGTTTGATGTTTGTTTGTACCTATCTTTGTTTTTACCATATCCTATGCTTTAATTGCATTCTGTCAAATTTCGCTAACCAATTGCAATTCAAACATGTTAGGTTTTCACTTGCATGTTAAATGTTCCTTTTTTGTGAGAATGATATCAGTGACTAGGATGCTAGATTGGAACTTATTATCAAGTTGTGTTACTGCTGTGGAGTAGTGTACCATCCCACATAAACTCCATATTTAGTATGGTGAACTTTTGTGGCAGTTCTAGATTTCTAGTCAACTGTGATTCTGCCATTGCAAGATTTTGAAATGCCTGACATATTTACCGTTGCCAGTCCATCTTTGCATTTACTCTATGTTAATGGAGAATATTTAATATCAGACACCATGTTTTTTCCCTTCCAATTGTTTGAAAATATTATCTCCTATCAAACTGTAACCTCTGATGCAGACTTCTGTTTAGGTTCAAGGCTGGATTAAAAGTGGGTTGCGGGATTTTTCCATCTCCCGCGCATTAGTAGATTGGGGTATAGAGGTCCCTAATGACACCAAGCAAACTATATATGTTTGGTTTGATGCTTTATTGGGGTGAGTTATTCAGAATGTTTTCAATCTATAATTGCTATATGCGCCTAAAAAGCCTTCTTAATGGTGATCAATTTAGATTTCAGTTTTCTCTTGAATGGTCAAAGTTTCTTTTTTCATTTTTTTTCTGTGGCGTCTTTTGCTTTTTATTCTTCGATTTTGATATTATCCATTTCATGGAAACCTTTCTTGACAATTCCTTTCTTTCTTCCATTTTTTTGTATTTTGTTTTGTGGTTAAAGGTGAAGCTGTGTGGTGTGCTAGATTTGTTTTTTGACTCACCCCTGTGCCAGTCTTCTCTAGGATGTATTGTAATGTTCAAAGTTCAAATTAAAGTATAGAAGACTAAAAATAATATACAAACTCAGTCCTCCTCCTCTGGGAGAATGAAACCTGAATGAAGTAAATACTGGCATTCAGCAGTGGAACCACTTCCGTGTTACTTTGTTGCTGCTAAATTGCAGTGAAAGCGTTCTTCCATTATCTTCTTCTCTTAGTGTTCATTGGCTTCTGCTGCATTCTTGCATTGCTTGCATTTCTGATAAGCAGATATATATCTGCTCTGCTGGACAATGAGGAAAAGATTAACTTACAAGCAGCGGTTTCATCGGGTTGGCCAGCTTCCCTTCATTTAATTGGCAAGGTATTACAAACCGCAGATTCCCTTTCCTTTTCTTGTATGACTGTAAGCTTAATTGTGCAATTTCATAAACTTTCGAGGATTCGGCTGAGGGATATGAAATAGATGTCAGTTAGTTGTAAATGTTTGTTTTACGGTTGTTGAATATGATGAACAAAGACATTTCAATGCAGGATATTTTACGATTTCATGCAGTTTATTGGCCTGCTATGCTCATGTCAGCTGGAATCCCACTTCCAAAGATGGTTTTTGGCCATGGGTTCTTGACAAAGGTGCTTAGTGCTGAATGAAGGTTTCCTTTTTGTTTAGTTTTGAAGCATGTTTTGATGGAATCCTGTTTAGTGTTTGCTCATGGCGTATCACTTAACGCTGTACCTGATATGCATAGTAGATGGTTTGATGTGATTATCTTAGAAATCTTGAAGGTCATTATGCTGTTTTAAATCATAACAAACTCTTCGGCTGTCAAACTCTGCCCCTTTATATCCAAAAGTATGTATCTCATGCTTGCGAGAAACCACTATTCCTTAGTCTGTAATAACTTCTCCACCCTGCACAAATCTCCCCGTTCTTGTATTTCATGCAGCAATGCTTTGTGTGTAAAATTACAGGATGGGATGAAGATGGGCAAGTCGCTAGGAAACACAATTGAACCAAATGAACTGGTGCACACATATGGATCGGATGCAGTCAGGTACTTTTTCCTCAAGGAGGTGGAGTTTGGAAACGATGGGGATTACTCGGAGAGCCGTTTCATCAACACTGTTAATGCACACCTTGCCAATACATTTGGTAACTTCTAAACTGAAAATGTTTGGACTCTTTGGTATATTATGACTTCCCCATAGATGCTTCCAAAGCTAACATTCTTGTCATAATGCCAGGGAATCTTCTTAACCGGACTCTCGGACTTCTGAAGAAAAATTGTCAATCAACATTGCCTGTGGATTCAGTTGTTGCGGCTGAAGGAAATGCATTCAGAGATACAGTGGAGAATCTGGTAAATTTTGCTCATGCTCCAGTTTCTTTGTTTATTTTGATCAAGAATCTCATTCCCGGCGCATTGCCTTTTGTCATTCGTAGGTCCTGAGTGCTCAAACTCATTACGAAAACCTCGCCCTCTCATCAGCTTGTGAAACTGTGCTGGAGATCGGGAATGCTGGAAATCTGTACATAAATGAACATGCGCCATGGTCGAGCTTCAAACAAGGCGGTGCTGCTTCCGAAACTGCAGCCAAGGTTATTTTCCTCGTATCTTATTGCTTACCATTTCTCGACCTTTTACTTGATCTCACCAATCTACTATTCGAGGATTGTAGGAGCTCGTAATCATACTGGAAGCAATGCGAATTATAGCAGTCGCTTTGTCGCCAATCACTCCAAGCTTATCTCTGAGCATTTATAACCAGCTTGGCTACTCGGAGGACGAGTTCAACAACATTACCTGGGTCTGTTCTCGTTTTCCCCTTAAAAAACCCGCACATGCTTTAAAATGACTAGTTCCATTCCAACTTCTTGCAGAGTGACACCAATTGGGGTGGACTCAAGGGCGGACGAGTCATGGCACAACCAAAACCCATTTTTTCCAGAATTGAGGACCCGAAACAAGAGGTACTCGAAAAAGTAAAGCAGTAGATGATGCTGAAGTCAAATTAGTGTTGAAGCACTTGAAATTCAGCAATTCATGAAATCTTGCAAAATCCATGTACCATGCACTTGAAATAACAGAATGAAACAGCAAAGCAAGTTTGAAATTTGAAACTAAGATATTGGATATAGTTTTTTTTTTTGAAAAATATTGGATACTATAGTTTAGCACCAAAGTTTCAATTCCATCACCAACGTAGTCTAGTCTTTAAGCAATAGAATAGAACAGGCAATCTTCCATGAAACTTATTGAAAAATCATAATCTTGGATTAAAAAAATGCATGTAAAGGTCCTTTTCAAGGTCAATGCTTCCTGGAGATACCAAGTCTCTTTCGGAAATCATCCTCCATGAGGGGAAGGCCATCACGCAGCTTCACCTTTGGTTCCCAGCCTAACAGCTCCTTGGCCTTGGTGATATCAGGTTTTCGCTGACGGGGATCATCTGGGGTATTTTCAACAGTTATGATCTTCACCTCAGGATTAATAAGCTGCAGAAACACACACACGAACGCTTACATTGAGAAGCCAAGAAGGGATAGACATAAAACAAATATAAAATTCAGAACTATTATACAACAGGTACCTCCTTGACATTCTCTGCAAGTTCAAGCATTGTGAATTCGCCTAAAATGCAAAGAAAGATTCAAAAGAGTTAGTCATGGCATTGAGAGTCCCCTAAAAACTACCTCTCAGACAAACAAATCCATCCATGCTGATTGGTATCACATCAAAGTACAGTTACCAGGATTGCCGATATTGATTGGTCCAGTATTATCCCCTTCCATTAGACGAATCAGACCATCAACCTACACCATTTAGATGAAAACCAATTAACCAAACCAACGTTAATAGGAACAATGGCTAAATCAAGCGATGCAAGTGGTTCAGAGACGCTGATTGCATACCATGTCAGAGACATAACAGAAACTCCTAGTTTGGGTACCGGGCAGTTGGACAGTCAAGGGTTCATCACTGTACATAAACAGAGAGGAAAAAAGAAAGGCATTCAGATTAGTTAGGTCCGAAGGGCAATCAAGAAATGACAGATGGGAAGCATATATATCATATATGCACATTGTGCAATTAGGTTAAGAGTTTGAATTGCAGAAGACAGCATGCGAAGAAGATAGAAGCTCAGGAGCAAAAGATCATACCGAATCGCTTGTGCAATGAAATTGCTGACGACCCTACCATCATCGATATTCATGCGAGGTCCGTAAGTATTGAAGATCCGAGCAATCCGTATCGCTGGAATATGGTCAACATTTCAGTCAATAAAAATTCAAACATGGCAGAGGCGAAAATGAACCCTTCTTTTTAAGTGAACACATCCACCAAATAGGGAAAGAGGTCTTACGACTTACCTATGCCATGTTGCCTGTGGTAATCAAACATCAAAGTCTCAGCAACCCTTTTACCCTCATCATAACAGCTCCTCACTCCTGCATTGTAAACAAAGCGATGGTCAATTTGAGCTTTATTTCTTGTTCTCACAATGGCATTCTGTTTGCAGAAAGTTTACTCAATTGTGCTTGTGCAGTTTTATAATAGATATTCAATAATCAAATAGGTGGAACATGGTGTGAGAGTATTACCAATAGGGTTGACATTGCCCCAGTAGCTCTCATCCTGCGGATGCACCAAAGGATCTCCATAAACCTCGGAAGTTGATGTCAACAAAATCCTGAGGATTAACACATAGTGAATCAATAGCTAGTAAATGCAATAAACTAGATACATGAGGAGAGGTAAAGAAATTACCTTGCTCCGACACGCTTGGCAAGCCCCAACATGTTGAGTGTCCCAATGACATTAGTCTTGATTGTCTATTGATATACCGCCGGAAAAAACAAAACAAGTTAACCATTGATTAAAATACAAACAAAAAGCAAGATAGCGAACAATTTGGATTGTTTATATTTACAAAGAAGAGAATATCTCGACTACCAACCTTCACAGGATTATACTTGTAAAAGATAGGGGATGCAGGACATGCAAGATGGTATATTTGATCAACCTCAACTAACAATGTTTCCGTAACATCTGCAAACAAAGAAACCAAAGATAAATACTCTTCTGCGCCATCAAACAAAATTATGAACAGAGAGAAAGTCAAAAAGTGCATACCATGACGGATCAGCTCAAATCTTGGATGACCAATCCACTGCTTTAAGTTTTCTTTTGAACCAGTAAAGAAGTTATCCACAACAATCACCTGACAAGGGGGCAAGTAAATGAATTAACCAAAAGGGCTTAACAACCAACCAATGCACATTACGATAATGTGGCAACCATCCACTACATTTACTTTTGACCCAAATGAGCTATGCAAACAAGAAATTACCTCATTTTTCTCATTTTCCATCAACCTATCAACCAAGTGAGAGCCAATGAATCCAGCTCCTCCAGTAATTAAAATTCTCATGTTTGCCTGTATGCAAGAAACTTGTTAACTACGAGTCCCGACACTAATGAAAGCAGCAGTTAGACGACATATTACAGTTAAAACCAGTTTATGAGTCTCACCTTAAAGAATTTGGCCTTTCTCAAAGGTGAGGGCTCTGGAGGTGGCTTTGTGGATACACTGCCGTCTCCATTCGAAGCTTCTTTAGCCATAAATTCTCACTTTACCTTCTGAAACAACTCATTCGTGTCAAATTTTAAGAGAGTAACACAATCTGATTAAATTTTAAGTACCCACAAAAGCAAATTCAGTCAAGAAATGAGTCAATCACACAAAACAACCAAAATGTTTAAATATGCAACTAAAACTGAAAAACTGATCATCTATCAGAAACTGCCCATCACACATACAATCAAAACTCTGCAAGGTTTCTGAAGAAAGATGCAGTTCTGCCAACTCGAGCAATTCGATTAAGCAAGAACTATAATCCCCCCTTTTAAAACAAATTAAACCAAAGCATGACCCACACACACAAACAAACGAGCCCCACAAAAACATGCAAACAGCAATCTCATGATTCACACCAAACTGCACCAACCTGAGAGAGAGAGAAAGAAATCTAAAAAAAAACCAGTAGCACTGTCAGTGTGTGTCTGTGGGTGGACGAAGAGTGTGATCAAAGCAATTCAATTGAAAATTAAAGAGGGAGCCCCACAACAACTGAGCCTTCCTTCTAGTGGACTAGTACAATTCAGATCCAAATCTCAAGAATTTTACACCAAATTAGAGAATCCCAACAGGTAAAAGGCAATGATTAGACAATCCCAGCTGAGATTTACTCACAGAAATCAAACGATGTCGCGTTTTTTCCCCAGCTCGTCTCTTCTCCAAGTCAAATGAACTATTAGGAGAATTCGTAGCGTTTAAATATACAAAAAAAAAGGGACTTGGGACTCCCATGGGGAGAAGTTGTGGGGATATTCTAGTATTTTTAGATTATCCTTCAGCACACAATTTTACCATACCGTAATTTTGTGAATTTTAATCATATCTGATCTTACAAATCTTTCATCTACTTAGCTTATCATTCCTTTTGTCAATTCGAGGATCGAAACATATTAAGATAACGTTAGATAGATAGAGTGTGACTTTAAAAATGACACTCTCATTTATTTTATATTTTAAATTTAGATTGGTCCAACTCTCAAGTTCAATTTTATTTATATATTATAATTATTTAATAGATTGATTAATCTTACGTAATAAGACATGTTAAACCGATTGACGGTTAGATCAATTATAAAAAAAACTATTTTTTATAATTTATATGGTTGAATTATAATTAATTGTATACATTAAAATTATTATTTTTAAATAATTATAGATATTTTTTATAATAAATATAAATAAAAACCAAATTATCATAATGTTAAAAGAATACTACTAGTATGCAACAATTAGTGAGTGTAGAATAAAATTTGGTGAAAGACACAAGGGTGAAAACATTGGAGTAATTTCTTTTCTTGAACCGCGGGATTGGGATAGGGATAAAAAATGACGTGGGCCATACCAATGGATTAACTCGTTTCAACTAATTTTTAGGTGAAGAAATGGAAGCCAATAAATTACAGTTTATCTGCTTTGTCATCCAGATTTCAAA
>JAULKK010000006.1:1956316-1969605 GCA_032355705.1 Rubia peregrina
ATGTCTCATGGATTCATAATAAATACCATCGGCCACATACATCGGTGTGGCTTTTTCACTGACCTCTGTGAAAAGTTCACATGATTGATTTCCCTATTAGAATATTAAAAAAATGTAGCCTACTTAATGATGTTCCAATAACACAATTCAATATTTTACAGGAAGATCAAACCTTCTTAGTCGGTTGAACCGCTTTCGAGCAATACACCTTCTCGAATGACAAGGGTTCCAATCTCGGAACGTCTCCAGGAAGGCGGTTCCTAAAAAAGAAGGAACCGCCCTTGTTGGCTGTCTTTAATCCGCGGCTGTGGTGGACGAGGCACAACCGAATGGATTTTGAAGAAGAAAGAAAATAGGGGTATAATGGGTATTAAATTTTCAGCTTTGCCCTAAGAGATATTCTGATCATTCCAGTTTTTGGTTAGTGTCTGAATTCTTTGGGTCAATGCCGGAATTATGAAGGTTGACTATATTGGCACAATTTGACAAATAGTTAGGGTTATAAATGTATATTACCCAAATTAGAAATGTAAAAATGTAATTTATGGACGAAAAATCTAGCAAAATGGGTGGATGGCCAAGTAAACAATTTTCTACGCCCACCGTCCTAAGATTAATGACACAATTATTTTTTCATAATTTTTAATGATTATATTTGACCATTAATATCTCTATCTACATTTAATAATTCCACATAAAAATGATATTTTAAAAATAGATATTAAGATAAATCTAACAAGATCCCACAACATTTTTTTACGTACACATTAACTTTTGTTTATGGTCAAAGTTTTCAAATTTGACTTGAAAAAAGAAATCGTGTCATTAATATTGGAACGAAAGGAGTAGTTAATATAATTAATGACACAATGTAATATTTATTTTTATTTATTACAATAATTTTTTGATAATTTATATTTTGAAAAATGTATTATAATCTATCAATAGTTATATAAATCTAAAAGTTAGTGAAACGAGATTATTTATAATTGATCTAAAAATTCATTAGTAGACTTCCCCTACATAAATGTGTTTGGCAAAGTTTTGGGAAATACCATCTTTCCATGAGCCTATGGAAATGTGTGTTATAATTATTTTAATAATAAAAGGTAAAATATTTTAATTGCAATATCAAAAATATATTATACAACGTGTAGTAGTTATAAATTTTATAATTCGATTAATGCAACCCAAAATTTTTAGCTTCATTTGTTCTAATTTTTCACTTTAAACTTTGGTCTTTCCATGCCTTATGGAAATACCGTTTTTCAATAGACGGACTCAATATGTTTTATGTACAATTTAAGTTTAAATATTATATAGTAACTAGATAATACTCGTGCTGATGCACAAATTTATAAAATAAAATAATTAATGATATAATTTTAATAATTAATAATATTTTTGTTATATTTAAATGAGAATGGGCACTATGTAATATTTAGAATAAATTTATATATTTATTATTAGAGTGAGTCTCCTAAGAGGCGACATGTCCATATTTATAGACAATTAACTTATTTTTACTTTACAAAATGCATCTGTTAAAATACATTCAAATACAAATTATTACTTATTTTAAATTTAAAAATACAATATTTAAATTCTATTAAAATATTATGATATTTAAGGATAAAAAATACAATAGATTGTCTATAAGTTTTAGGTCGTCTTTCCTGAGACTTTCTCATATTATTATTATAATTTATTTATTTGATTATAAAATCAAGTCAATTTGTCTTGATACCTAATAATTATTTTATTATATTTAAATGAAAATAATATGTATACACATATATATTTATATTAAAAAATTACATTATAAAAAATATAAAGATAAAAAAATGAAATACATGTTGATAATGATTCAATATTTATTAAATTATGAATTTTTTGAAAGTAAACAACAAAATTACTGTAGCTATCAATATATTGTTAATAATTGACAGTATTTTTTTACAAAAATTATTTTTATATTTACAAAATGCATGTACAAATGAACGGTAATTCTGAATAGTAAATATATGAACAGTAATTATGAACAGTAAAAATGAACAGTGATTATAAATAGTAAAAGTGAATAGTAAATATTGTAAATAATATAAACAAAGCAATAAATCAGAATATAAACATTAAAATTAAACAGTACTGAATAATAGCTTGAAACTTGAATTGATTTTATTTTAATATAATTTTAAGGCTGATGTTCATAATCTTGATCTATAAAACTGAAGAACTTTGAGAGGTTATATCAGAGTGTAGATTGTGGGGATTGTAAGAAATACATAGCAAGACTGAAAAATTCTAATTTCTAATCTAAATTATCACTTAACTTTGTGTACATTTACTAACAATATAATCTAATACAGTTATTATTTTGATTAGTAATATAATAAACATTTTGAATTTACAAATATCAATTAGTAAACAAATAATTTTTTATTCGAATGAAAAATATATACAATAGTATAATTTAAATATTTTATAGAATTATAATTTATTATTCTCTGAAAATGTCTTCTGACAGATGACCTCTCATTAAATTATGAACCATCCAGTATATATATTTTTGCGTATACACTGTTTTAATTAAATTATACACTAACTTTAAAATTAGTTAACATAAGTCTGATACCTCTATCTATAAATAAGGATATTTTTACTATTTTATTTTTAATAATTATTAATTCATTATTAACAAATATTTTATATTCTGATTTCTATATTTTTTATAACGTAAATTATTTCTATACAACAATCAATATTTGTATGTATAAAATAAATATGTATTATTTTCATTTACATATAAAATAAATAATTATTATATAGCAACAAAGATTGAGTTGATATTTTTTATTTTCTAAAAATAAATATACGAATTCTTATATGGAAAGACCAATGTTTGAATTGTAAATAAAAAATAAATAAATTTTGAGTTGTATTAATCAGGTCATAAACTTAAAATTACTGCACGTTAAATATTAAATTTTAATATTGAAACTAAAAACTTTTACCTTTATATAATTTTAATTCAACCTCATTTTTATATGCTTATGGAAAATTGATATTTTACAAGAGTTTGCCTATACATTATAGGTAAAATCTTGGGAAAGATCGTCTTTCTATAGGCATATGGAAAGACGGGTTAAATTATAATTATAGAAAGGTGAAAGATTTTAGTTGTAATATTAAAAATTTATTATGCAACATTTATGAGTGATATGTTTATGACCCGATTAATATAACCCAGAAATTTTATTTTGATTTCTTCAAATTTACAGTTTAAACTTTGGTGTTTCCATTACTTATGAAAATACCGTCTTTCAAGAGACGCACTTTAAATTAAATCATATCATAACTTCGTCCATAATCCGTGTATCGACATTATCTAGTGTTGTGTTGCATATATTTAAAAACTCACCACTACTCAAAACCGCGGGCCCCGGCCAATGAATCAGCCTTTTCTTGTTTTCCTTATAAAACCCCAAATTTAAAATTTTATAAAAATAGTACTACTAAGAACTCAGTGGAATTCTCTGGAACAAACGGGAAAGTACACACAGAAAATTATCTCTGCCATACAGTTGCCTCCACGCTATAATCTAACGGCTTGATTTACACAACGGAATCTTCTAGAACTAGGCGGCCTTCCTATTAATACTTTCCCCGCCGCAGCAGCCTTTCCAATCCGATTTCACAGATATAAAAGCTTTCTCTCAACACAAAAATACAATTCGTTGCAACAAATTCTCGTTATTAGCTTTAGCGATTCGTCGACATGGCTACTAAAGGTGAAGGTCCTGCGATTGGCATCGATCTCGGCACAACATACTCGTGCGTCGGAGTTTGGCAGCACGATCGTGTTGAGATCATCGCGAATGATCAAGGTAACCGGACGACGCCGTCTTATGTTGCGTTCACGGATACCGAGCGTCTCATCGGAGATGCGGCGAAGAACCAGGTCGCGATGAACCCTGTCAACACTGTTTTTGGTAAGTACACGGTCTCTTTTGTTGTTGATCGGAATGATTTCTGCAATTTTTCTATGCAGCTTTTTGTTAGATTTGTTTATTAGCTTCTTGTTATGGTGTACCGGTAGGTTTAATTTGCGGAATTGAGGTTTTGATGATTAGAATCTGTAATTTAGATGAGCTAGGGTCCTATATTTGGTGTTATTCACACGGAGAACGTGTTTGTTTTATGGTTTAATAATGTTTATTTATTTACTGATTTGTAAAAAAAAGCATTAATAATTGTTGTTGATGTATGGTTTATTAATGTTTATGTACAAATTTACGAAAAAGTGCAATACCAATTGTTTGATCTGAATGGTTTATGCATATGCCGTGCTCTTTTTCGTGTGGTTTTAGCTTTAGTCTGTATTTTGCCTGCGAGGTTCTGTATTGCTGTGAATTTTATACGATCTGTTTGCTAATTGTTTTGTTTACTGAACAGATGCTAAGCGATTGATTGGGAGGAGGTTCAGCGATCCATCTGTTCAGGCTGACATGAAACTGTGGCCGTTCAAAGTCATTCCAGGTCCTGGTGAGAAGCCGATGATTGTAGTTAACTACAAGGGAGAGGAGAAGCAGTTTGCTGCAGAGGAGATCTCGTCCATGGTCCTCATCAAAATGAGGGAGATTGCGGAGGCATTCCTCGGCCAAGCAGTAAAGAATGCTGTTGTTACTGTCCCTGCCTATTTCAATGATTCGCAGAGGCAGGCGACTAAGGATGCTGGGGTCATTGCTGGCCTGAATGTGTTGAGAATCATTAATGAGCCAACGGCCGCTGCAATTGCTTATGGTCTTGACAAGAAGTCTACTAGCTCCGGCGAGAAGAATGTGCTTATTTTCGATCTTGGTGGTGGTACATTTGATGTGTCTCTTCTTACAATCGAAGAGGGTATCTTTGAGGTGAAGGCTACTGCCGGAGATACTCACCTTGGTGGTGAGGATTTTGATAACAGAATGGTGAATCATTTTGTTCAGGAATTTAAGAGGAAGAACAAAAAGGATATTAGTGGGAATCCAAGGGCTCTTAGGAGACTGAGGACTGCCTGTGAAAGGGCAAAGAGGACTCTCTCCTCCACTGCTCAAACAACCATTGAGATAGACTCCCTTTTCGAAGGTATTGATTTCTACACAACCATCACAAGGGCAAGGTTCGAAGAGCTCAACATGGACCTGTTCCGGAAGTGTATGGATCCGGTTGAGAAATGCTTGAGGGACGCCAAGATTGACAAGAATGGCGTTCATGATGTGGTTCTTGTTGGCGGTTCTACCAGAATTCCCAAAGTCCAGCAACTCTTGCAAGACTTCTTCAATGGTAAAGAACTCTGCAAAAGCATCAACCCTGATGAGGCCGTTGCATATGGAGCTGCTGTGCAGGCTGCTATCTTGAGTGGTGAGGGTAACGAAAAGGTTCAGGATCTCCTCCTCTTGGATGTTACTCCTCTGTCCCTTGGTCTGGAGACTGCTGGAGGCGTAATGACTGTTCTGATCCCAAGAAACACCACCATTCCGACCAAGAAGGAGCAGGTATTCTCAACCTACTCCGACAACCAGCCCGGAGTCTTGATTCAAGTGTACGAGGGTGAACGAACCAGAACAAGAGACAACAATTTATTGGGCAAATTTGAACTGTCTGGCATCCCTCCAGCTCCCAGAGGTGTCCCTCAGATCACCGTCTGCTTTGACATTGATGCAAACGGCATCCTGAATGTATCTGCGGAGGACAAGACCACCGGCCAGAAGAACAAGATCACCATCACCAACGATAAGGGGCGGCTGTCCAAGGAAGAGATCGAGAAGATGGTGCAGGAAGCCGAGAAGTACAAAGCTGAGGATGAAGAGGTGAAGAGGAAGGTTGAGGCCAAGAATGGCCTGGAGAATTACGCTTACAACATGAGGAACACCATCAAGGACGAGAAGATTGCTTCCAAGCTTCCCGCTGATGACAAGAAGAAGATTGAGGATGCTGTAGATGCCGCCATCCATTGGTTGGAAGGCAACCAGCTTGCTGAGGTTGATGAATTGGAGGACAAGATGAAGGAGCTGGAGGGCATCTGCAACCCCATCATTGCCAGGATGTACCAAGGCGGCGGTGGAGCTGATATGCCGGGAGGAATGGACGAGGACGACATCCCGCCCGGCGGTGCTAGTGGTGCCGGTGCTGGCCCCAAGATTGAGGAAGTCGACTAAGGCGGATGCGTTGCTCAGCTGTTCTTGTTTTTAGGCTTTTGATTCTGGGTATTCTAAGCTCTTTAGGAGTTGGTAGTTTTTTCTTCAATCACTTTGGCGTTGTTTCGTTCTCTTGAGTGAGGACCTGTGATTACAAGCTTTTGGAGTGTGCACGGTTGGTCATGACATAATCAGAATGCAGTTATTGGAGCTTTACTTTATGTGTTGTTTTTACCTTTTTATTGGGATTTGCACATTTTCTTAGGTCCGATCAAGCGTTATGAAAACGATTTTCAGGGCAATTCACTAGCATTATGGTTCTATCCAGTTCAACTTTTTCATTTCCAATAATATAAACTCAAATTCTTTTTAACTTTTTTCAAATAATCTCATCTCTTATCATTTTTTCTCATTTATTCTCTAATAAGTATACCACAAATAGAGAAATGGAGAAAGTATTATATTTGAATTATTTTTTAAAAATATCATGAAATTTTAAAATTATTTAATTAATTTTCACTTGGATGTTTAAATTTTACTTATGAATTTTACAAGAATTGAATACGGTAAAAAGTACAATATAAATAATGAAAAAAGAGATAATTATCATTAAGAAATTATATCTAAATTATTAATTAGTGTTACAAATTATGAAAGTATACGTCTTCTGCATTGTAGAACCAATATTGTATTCGTTTACCTTCATTCTTCCAAAATTGATGTGCTTAGAACATCTCTAATACTAGGAGGGTGTATGTTATATGTTGAATTATTTTATGCTTATTTATTTGGAGTATTTTGATTTTAAAAACTTTGTTCTCCAACCTTGTAGTTTCGAGTTTCTTATTTCCTACAAACATTTAATAAATAATTTTTAATATATTCGTGACCCTGAATTTATAGTTTCGCGTTGCTTATTTCCTACAAATATTTCATAAATAATTTTAATATATTTCGCATAAGTCATACTCCTTCCGTCCTAGCCTATTTTGCATAAAATCTTGTTTTAGTTAAATATTGTGAACTTTCACCATATATTTGAATATGTATATATATATATATGAACAATAATTTATCGTATAAGATATGATTAGATTCGTCGTAACATGTAATTTCTAAATATCAATTTTTGTGTCCCGGTTATTGCCCATAACTACACATATTTACGGTCAAACATGTTTATTGGAGATCGTTAAAAAATTGGTGTAGAATAGGCTGAGACGGAGGGAGTATTATTAATAATTGTATACATTATATTTGTTAAATATATTTCAATTCACTTCAAACTCGATAACGTCAGAGTTTGAATTCACAATTACATCATATATTAAATTTTTAAATAAATGATTTATTTCACATGCACTACTAATTAATCATAATTAATTATTAATGTGTAATATAATTTAACCGTTATCTTCTTTTAATTGTTCTTGTTCAATTAAATTTTATTCAGTTTGATTCAGTTCAGTTTTGATTCAGTTTAATTCAGTCATGTTCGGCTATACTAAGTCCACTTCAGTTTGCTTCAGTTTAGCTAGTGTGATTCATTTCACTTCAACTTTATTCAGTTAGGTTCATTTTGATGCAGTTCGGTTCATTTTTATTCAATTTAGTTCAATTTGATGCAGTTCAGTTTAGTTTAATTCAGTCAGTTTGATTTATTTCAGTTCAGTTTGACTCAGTTAACACTACAAAAAAATAGTCTAGTAATGACGCATATTTTGTGACGGGTAAGGAAGTGTCACAATTTTGCCCCACCTTCAGTTGTCACTAAATTTTATTGACAAGTGATTATGTCACTAATCCAGAATGCGACATCAATTCATGTCACAAAATTTAGTGACGCTTGTAAATATCATATTTAAACACACGTCACAAATTAACATATCACTTCACTTAAACTTTTTTACTAAATGAAAAATGACAGGACATCAAGAGTTACACGTGGAGGGCCTTGCTTCATTCATCCTCTTCCGTAGCTTGGCTGCGGTGGCCACGCTTCCAAATCTTCCTCAGCGACAACCAATACACTTGTTCCCTCCACCTCTTTCTCCACCTCCTCTTCATCTATGTTTCCATGCACCCTCTCACACCCAACCGCTCCTCTCCATGACCCTTCCCAACGGCTCCTTTCCCACCTCCTCCGTCGCCATCCCTGCCTGCATCGTCTGCCATGACACCACCGCAAACACATCTCCGGTGCTCGTCGCTGCCTCTCTCACCGCGTACTCTCTTTTCCACATCACCGTCGACGTGTCTGATTCATCTGACCTCTCCGCTTCCTACACTAGTGCCGACCAGTATCTCAAACTTCAGGTCCCCGAATCCAATAATCATTCCTTTCTCGCTAAAGCGTCTCCGCCTCTCCTCTCTGCGACCAAGGGCTTTTTGTAATTCCTCGTAAAATTTGTTCCCTACTCCACCGCGAAGCTCTTTTGCGTATTGTAGAAAGGTGATTCGGTGGAACTGAGTCAGGTGATGAGGAACAGTGTCCCGATTGATCGGATTTTTATGCCGAAGAGCTATCGAACAATGCTTATTTCCTCCACCGAATCTGGAATTAGGTACATCTCTATTTCTTCTTTATATTGCTTTTCTTATCAATTAAGTTTGGTTTTGCTGGAATATTCGATAGTTAATGCTTCAATTTTTCCCTTTTAGAATGTGTTAATTGTTTGGTATGCTTGAAGGATATAGTATGTCTTGTATCTAATGGAATTTTTTGTCATATTTTAAAATTAATGTTTAATGTTTCCTAAACTCAATTTTTTAATACTCGTGAAGCTCCATCGGGAAGCTCTTATTTTGTTGCAAGTTGTTTAAGAAATACCTTTCATTGATAAACTGATGTAAAACAATCAAATTTGTGGGAACATAAATGACTTTAAAAAAGAATGTCATCTGGAAAGTCTAGTTGCCTTAAAACGGTAAGTTTGTATTGTATTGTAGTTAGTTCGATTAGTATTTTGAATTGGAGGCTAAACAAGTTTACGAGTTGCAAATGTTGTTGTAGCTAAAGCTCATGATTTGATTCAACACCAGAAAGCACTTTTGAGGTTTTCTATCTAAGCTAACTATTGCAAGATGTAGAGAATGTAATGAAAAGCAGCAAATTCTTTGCAGAACATAGTTTTAATTTCAAGGACTTGTGAGGTTATATCTCAATTTCTTTGACATGGCGTCCATGTTCTCTCTAGTTCCTTTTCATCCACTTTAGTGCTGGGTTATGAACTTCTGTTGTTGTTGAAGTCAATAGTTTCTCAACAATGTATGGAAAGGTTTATGCCTTTAGGTAATGTAGTTTTACCGAACTCTGGTTCTCTTAGTGTAGGTAAGCAAAGATGACTACAGTTTGTCAAATTCCCTAATGAGATCAATGGTATGATTGATGCTGCGAAGATTGTTGATCTAGCTTTGCTTCTTACTGATGGAAGCTATGGTTTTCAAATGGTGAGTTGATTTACCATTCTATGTTGGGCTGTCTAGTATTGTTGTTGACCATATTTTCTAGTTGTTCCAGTTTTGCATTTCTATGTCAGATTGTAGTAGATAGATAACCGAATTAGCATTTCTATATCAGATTGTAGTAGATAGATAACCAATTTAGCATTTATATGTCAGATGTTACTCACTCTTGATCTATGAAGTTATTGCACATGCACACTTTACTCACCTTCATCAACTATGGACTTCTACTAAACATATTTGGCCTGCTTTGTGAATTAAGGAAACCTTTGAATTTCTCAACATTTTGCAAAACCATGGATTCCCTAAAGTTAAGGGTGTACTCACACACTTGGAAAATCCAAGGATGTAAAGAAGTTTAAGAAAACAAAACACCAATTTAAGCATTGTTTCTGGACTGAATATGTGAAAACAAAACTGTTGGGACGGAGTATGTGAATATATTGTTGCCTTAGATTTTAACTACTTGCATGATTTTTTAAAAACTTTCTGTAGGTTGATATTTTGTCGAGTACTCAACACAGGAGGAAGCCATTAAGGCACTAAAATGGTCGAATACATTTCCCGAGATTAGTTTTATGTTCTAGTACTAGTGCAACAGTTTGAACCTGCCACTTTCGTCATTGAGTGATGACTTTTGGAACTGTATTTATGCAGGCATTTGCTCATCCTATAAGAGTTAGATATGCTGATAGAGATAAGGAACACCTTGGTAATTTCTTAGTGATAATTCAATTTTTTTGCGCATTAGATCTTTTAGAGCTTGAGTTTTCTAAAATTATCCATTTTTGCTTCTAATTACATGTTCAATAACATCTTGTTTTGGTTTTATGACCTATATGCTTTGATCGGAATACGAGTCTTTTCTGCTTTGTTTTGAAACAATTAGTATTCCTATATCTTACATTTTTCTTATTCGCTTTGGTTCTCTGTGGGTAATATATGTCAACATAAATTGTATGTTAGTGATTTGCATGGAGAAGAAACCAAAGGTGAAATTACGGAGGTAAACTGTTCGATGTAAAATGTTAATTATCGGTAAAGATATTTGTTATACAATTCCCGCTTCTGTTATCCCATCTTTTATGAAAGATGATATAGCTCATCTATGCTTCGAGGCCTATGGAGCCGCCAACTTAGCTTTACTAACAGCGATGTTAAGCTTGGCCCAATCCATTTTTTCCATATGGAATTAGCTCGGTAATTTAACTTCCCATCATTCGGTTTAGTTGATAACTAGCACTGCGATCATTTTAGTCAAACAGGAAAGGGTCTTATGGTGAATCTATCTTATGCATTAATTCTGGAGCCAAGTCGTTTGCTTGCTGTTTCAAAACTTGTTTCCATCAAAATGAAGACCTTTCTTTTTCTTTTTCCCGTGTGCAGGCTTATATTTTCTCCCATCAATTCCTTGGCGATGAAGATGAAATGCTTCACTTCTATGGCTTGTTATGAGTTTCTAACCAACTCTAGCTTCATGATTTTTCTGCAAAACGGTATCCCTGGACCTTGATTTGGAGTCTGAACAACAAAATGACCTACAATATGAAAGTCCCCTAATCAACCCATTTGTATAGAGGAATATTATGATGATGATGGCTATCAATTAATGGAGATTCATATTCCCCACTTCACGTCGACGATTGACTGTCATGGTCTCTAATGTCTGGAATTCCGAGGGTATCACTTATAAGTGGAGATTCTATTTCTTGTACTGCATTTGGTAGTAATTATGAAGAAGGTAGGAGAATATTTGAGATCCATATAGATAAGACAAGATATGCTGGCAAGGCAATGAGATCAGTCTACATCCCTGGTTGGAGGTACCCAACATGAACTTTATACATTTTTATGTGAACGTCGTTTGATTGCATTTTCTTGCTTTGCATGTGATATTGTTTTTAATACATTTTTAATGGTGTAGGTGATGATCTTTAGATGCATAACTCGAGGTACCATTGAAGAAAGGATGATGGAAATGACCAAGAAGAAAATGGTGCTGGAACATTTGGTAGTTGGGAGGCTGAAGGCACAAAACATTAATCAGGTTATCTCAGTTTGAATTTTTGCGTATTGGTCCCGATGAGGTGTTGATTTTTAAGATTGCTGGATAAATAGAAGAATTTATAAATGATTACTCCCAAACTAGATATCTTGTGATCCTAATATTTTAAGTGTTTTGTGTTACCCTTTTAATATTTTCTTCATCTTCCATGCTGAATTAACCATTTGTTCTGTTATAATTTCCTCAGCGGATTTTCATGTTGTAATTATCAAGATCAAAATCATGCGTAGTCACATTGGACAAAGTGAACAATTAAGATGCCCTCATTATTTTAATTGTTTCATGTTGAAACAGGTAGAAGGTTGTGTAGCTGTAAACGAAGGAAAATCATTTCATTATTCTCTTTTTTATGTTATCATTCCATAGCGTTGCGTGGAGGTTTCAGCTGCTTATTGAACTATATGCGTCCTCGAAAGATAATGGTTGATGGCGATAGGGGGATCAAAGCAAAGAAGGTTTGGATCGAAGGTGAGGTTTCAACGGCCACTGAGATAGCGGAGAAGGTGAGTAATGAAGAAGGTTGTACGGTGTACTTCACATGAGTTATAAAGTTACTGTACTTTTGTTTATGCTATTTGTTTGAACTCAATTTGGATAGTTTTTATAATTTTTTGAAGCAGTTTTTATACCCGAGAGAATCACATATAATGTTGGAGGCTTTGCATTTAAACACTTATCCATTGTGATCCCTAATAATACATCTATACCTTGGTTTTAGTTAGTGGTTTTTTCCTTTTCAGTAAAATTCTTTGGTGCTTTTTTCTGTTTTTGTGTTCGGATATTGGCTGAAATTCTCTAGGAAAGGAAGTGTTGAAGCATGAATTTTTTCTGTTATCGCTTCATTTACTGTTTGTCTTTTCGGTGTCCTATTTTTAGGAAAAATCTTCCAGTAGAAAAAACGAACAGTGATAAAGATTTTTTGGTTTTTTGAAATGATACTTTTGATAAGGATCATGCATTGACAAGTATTTTGCTACTAGTGCAATAGGTGTCTGAAAGTGTAATTTGGTTTTTCTGGCTTTCTGTTGTTTGTTTTGAATCTGAAAATTCAAAAAATATGGGATGAAATTGATGAGCCTGAGACCGAGACCAAGATCGAGTGGGACAGAATGATTTTTGAGCTAGAACAGGAATGTATGCAGTTGTACAGGAAAAGGTGAACCAAGCGAGCCAGAGTTGGGCACAATTGCATCAAGGTGTTACTGATTCTAAATAAGAACTTGCATTTACTTGTGCATAATTAGGAGAACGACCAGTGCCTATTAGACAGGTTGGTTACTGGAAGCAGTACTATCGCACTAGCATTTCTCTGTGAAATATATTAATAGTTTTATCATATGTAATGATCTTTAATGTCTAAATGTTATGCAGAACTCTAGTTGTCCGAAAATGGAACTTCAGACGGTTAGATCTCAGCTGGATGAGATAAGAAGGAAGAAAAAAGACAATGAATCTGTTTGTGGATGTTCTGGAGCAGATCAAATTTTCTTAAAGGAGCTCTGTGCAGGAAATCAGTCTGTGGTTATTATTGATGTAAGTGATTTGTCATTGAAATAGATAGAATATTTAAGATTCAGATG
>JAULKK010000006.1:2099015-2113083 GCA_032355705.1 Rubia peregrina
CGCGGGTTTTACCCATATGGGTTGATACATAAATCCATATGGGTTTATATATGGGTTGAAACCCGCGGGTTTACCCAGTTTTGACCCGTGAGTTGAATGACTTTCAAACAACGGGTTGAGCGGGTTTCAACTCGACCCATTTTGATCCTACCCATATTTTACCTATCATAAAATGGGTCATACCCATATTTTTTAATTACTCATTTTATCCAACCCATATTTGACCCGTCCGCCCATTTGACACCCCTATCATCAGCTTTGAATGAAGTGAAGTGGTGGTGGACAGGGAAATAATGATGCCAACCAAAGTAATGTTGTTGTCACAGGAATTGTCTAAAGACAGCCTTCCAGGGACCCACCGTATATTGTCATCCGAAGCCAAAGGTAAATGTTTACTTTTTATTGAGTTAGAAATAAAAATCATAAAAAGATAAATTGATATATTAACATAAAATAAGTAGTATTAATTTAAAATTTAACAATGTCAAACTAAGTTAAATTAAATCAAAATTATAGATAGGATGATAGAGAGAGTAAAAATTCATAGTAAATGATGTGAAAGCTAGTAAAAGACTAAATTACAAATCACATTCCTTAAGAGTTGCAACTAATTAAGGATACATTTGTCTTTTCATTTATGTCACATCAGTCACTATATAATTTCACTATAATTTTTCACTCTCTTTATCATTACTCGTATTTGACGTGATTTATAAATGTTTACTCATAAAGTAATTAGACTTTTAGTATTCGATAATATAAAAAAACTAGATATTTTAAAAACTAAAGGTCCTTTTTGTGAAAAACATGAGTCCGGAGCTAGGGGGCGAGCCAGTGCGGCCGTCCCCCAAACCTCCGGTGACTAGGGGTAATATACCCCCAAACCCCGCTTTTCCTCAAATTTCCTTCCAGTTCCACCATTGGATGGACCCTGCTTTTAAAATAAACATACTCCCTTCAGGTCAATGTTGCTGGAATTCGGTCTGCAGTTTAAGCATTTACAGATTGTCCGAAAGAGACAGCCCAACTGACTCCACAAATATTGGGTGAGTTACATATATCTCTATCACATTTTCATAAACTACAAACCATTCTAATTAGTTTTTAATAATCTAATTCGGCATCACAACAAAATTACGGTCAGCGATGGTCACGTGAGGGAAAAGACAAAAATATTAATTCCATATTTGATCAAACTATCGAGCAACTATATTCATGATAAGACAACAACAACAAAAAGTTTTGTGACCAAAATAAATTTAGAGTAACGAGTATGAACCAGAAAGTTATTAAGCCCATTAATCAAAATGTGTAGTAAGCCATTTATCAACAACAAAAATGTGTAAGCCCATAACAAGACTAAATCCACATCCTTAGTCAATCAATTAATCGTTTAGGATAGGTTATTTTTCATTCAATTAATTTCATTCAATTTTAATTTAATAAAATTTAATTTCATTAAATCATAAAAGAAAATCTGTCCATGTTATATTTTAGGGTTAAATGATTTTCTAACTCTACCTTTAGACCGAAAATAACAATATAACTCTGTAAAATAAAAAAAATGTCATATCAACCCTATCTTTATGATGATTTGTGCCGATATAACCTTCAGGCCATATTCCAGCGTTGACTCACCATTTGGTTTGTTACCATTGGTCAAAAATGACAAATATGCTCTCGATCATTTCAACTTAAATTGTTTCCATTTTACACGTCCTGTTACCGCCACCCACCATCAGTCACTGCCATCCTCTTCGGCTAGCACCACCCGTCATCCTCTCTCCGACCAACCCAACCCACCACCACCACCCACCTCTGACCACCCCAACCACAACAATTGCCACTGATGCCTACCCTAACCACCTCTAGCTGCAACCTCTGACCACCGCAACCACCACAGCTGCCCACCCAAACCACTTCCCCGACCACCCCAATCCCCATTAACCACTACCTCTGATACCACATCACCACCTTTTGCTGTCAAATATCACCACCACCACCACTACAGCCACCCAAAAATAAATCGGCCACCCATCCATCACCCCACTGTCACCCACCCCCTAGATTTGCTCTGCAGCTCTACGCCCAGGCACAATCTCCAGAGTTGCTCTACCGCCTAGGGTTTGATATCTCCACCGCCGACTTATTGCATCGCCGCTACGGTGGGGCTGAAGGCCACAACGGAGAAGGCCTCGCCTCCAAGACCTATTGAGAAAAGGTAGAAGAACGGCGCGACAAAGGAAAGAACAACAACACTGAGGGAAGAAGAATCGAAAGAGGGAAATGGTGGGGGAGAACAGAGGGGGAACGTAGCGGGAGAACGGCAACGAGGTACTGGTCGATTGAGAAACTCTGGAGAAGAACGGTGGTGGAGAAAGCCACGTGGAGAAGACCGACCAATCAATTTGAGTAGGATGGACATAGATTGGAGTGGCGGCAGAGGGAAGAAATGGAGAGGCAGAGGAGGATAAAGAGCTGGCCAGGCAGGCGACGAAGATAAAGGAAGGAGAAAATGGGTAGGGATATCAATTTATTTTCACAGGGGTAAAATTGCCATTTCATTAAAATTTGATCAATTCCAACATTGACAATTGGAGTCAATGGCTCCCGGGGTTATATTGACACATACATAATAAAGTTGAAGTTATTTTAACACTTTCTCGTTTTACAAGGTTATACTAGCACGTTCAGCCTAAAGTCATGGTTATTTTGACACTTTACATTTTAGACCATGTACAATGCAGAAACCGCTCCTAGCCCGGTCTTGTGGTTTCAATTCATTAAATAATCAATCTCTCTCTTTCATCTCAGCAATTGAGCCCACAACTAAATCACTCCATTTTTTTCTCCACAATGGTTGAGACCACTTTGAAATCACTCCATGGACCCCACTTGATTATCTCTATCTTACTCATTATTTTTACCTGTAATAATTAATTTAAATAAATTTACTAAACAAAATAAATTGTAGTGTAAAATTTAATGATACACCCATAGTTTTTTAATTGGATTTCGTTTTCTCAAATTTAATTTTTGAAATTAATTTCAATTTCTAAAATATATTTTATGAATCATAATTAAAAAGAACCATATTTTTTTAGAATGTAATTTTGATTTTTAAAAACATCCAAAAAAAATTGCAATTTTTTTTTTCATTTTTTAGATTTTTAAATAACACAATATAATTTTCAAAAATTTTAAAACTAATTTTTTAATTAAAAAATCTGGTTGGGAACCAGATTAGGCCCCGTGTTCCAATTAGCTTTAAAAATTAAGGGGGAAACAAAGATGCCACGTGGCCCAATCATAGGGTGCCACATGTCACCCTTGGAACAAAAGAAGGTGCATCGCATGGCCAGGGCCCCACGCACGTGGTCACTCCTACTGCTGTAACTTTGTAGCAACTGAGCACGGGCTCAAATTTTAAGTCCGATCCCACGCATTGGCGGTTTTCGATCCCGGTTCCGTCCCAATTTTTAATTGAGCTCCTTCTTAGCCCCATTATATATGCTCTTATATAGTAGTAAATATATGACCTCCAATTTCTAAAAATGAAAGAATATACCCAAGATAAATTGACACCAACTTCAAATTGATAACTCTATTACCATAGATCTAACATTAATAACAAATATTCACGCATTCATGAGAACTCAAAATGGTACATGGCTCATTGAAGTTCCAAAGTACGAAAATATTTGAGGCTACAATTCTTCGTAAATCTGCGTACTACTTCATCTGGTTGCTTTGTTTATCACAAAGCCACCAAAACTCACAGTAGAACCAAACGGTTATCAAGAATGCAACACTACACCAGCGTGAAGCCCACCTTCCCACTTGAAGGAAGGCTATAGGTATAGCTCATAGCTTTCTTTCTGAGCGCCATTTGAACACTGGTTTGCTAGTAGGGCAGACAAGCTCATCTTTGCGCAATTTCCGCTTCCTGCCCTTTTTCTGATTGAAAAGATCATAGATTTTTAAGATCACAGAAGAAAATATGAAGTAAGATCACAGAAGAAAATATGAAGTAACAAATGGGAAAAAGGGGTAGGAAATATGGTGTGTGTGTGTGTGTGTGGGTGGGGGGGGGGGGTGGGTGGATCAACAGAACAGATGATAGAGTCAATACCTGTAACTCCTTTTGCATTGTCATATCTAAGTACAGTTTTTCTAAGTCGTGTACTCTACTTTTTCTATTCTCTAGTTCTCGATAGGAAGAAGCCGATTTCCTGCATGCCAACCATGTTTAATGATAGGAAGGTTAGCGAACATGCAGGAGAGCAGTTAAACAGCTTGAAATGCTTGTTAATGCCAAAAATGATTGATGGTGAAAGAGAGACTAGAGACAGTGAAAAGATGTTGTATTTCACAACTGAAAGATTAAAAAACAATGACAAAAAAATCTACATTACAATATCCACCAAACCGGATTAAGATTGGTGAGCAGAATTAATAGCCTAAATGATAAGCACAAGGAAAAAGGGTTACTGCTTCAAACGATCAGGAAATTTGTCAGATGTAGATGCTGGAGTGTGAGAAGATCTCTTTGCCTGCAGTTCTTTTGCTTCCTCCCTAAGAAACAGCAAACCAAAAAAACATGAAGCACTTCACCTCCAAAGAAAATCGTATCTTATAACTGTATAACCACAAATATATATTTTCAGGAAATCAACTGGTCAATGAAACATGGAAATAGACAGCCATTCAACACATATGATCACTTCAGTTATAACAATATTTTAAAAACAACTAAAATTGTAAACAGATACAGAAAAACTTCATTTTAAATGCTTAGCTATACTATCCTCCTATTTGTTATTATTCTAAAGTCACCTAACCACAGCATAAATATTCCAAAGCCACCTGACCCCAGCCTCTTGCCTCACAAAAAAACCACTTATACCTCAACCAACCTGAATTTAATTGGAGAGAAAAACTCAGAAATGTGGATTTGATCATATGTTTCTGGTTCAACAAAATATGCAATGTTTGAACGTTGAACTTCAGTAATATTTCATAACAGGAATACACGATGCATGCAAGTCACCTTTGAGCAGGAAAGCAATTGGAAATATTAAAAACTTCTGAAGTTGATCAAACCAACTTCCCAAAGAACTAGTGTTCAAAATCGCATCAAGTATGAACATGTGAACATGTGGAGTGGAAGCTTGTCTTCTGAACAATGAAACCCCCACTTGACAGACACTTTCCATATATATGATCCCATTAACTCATAGAATAGCTAAAATGAATCAAAATGCATCTATTTCAATCTTATACGTGTACTGTATACAAAAAGTGCAATAGCTTACCTATCCTCAGCAAAATAAAGATGCCCCTTTCATGGCTGATTGTCCAGAAAATGTAATGCGGCTGAGAGACATCCAATTTTCTGCACCAAAACCTCAAAGTTTATACAACTGAAAATTAGTTGAAAAAGACAGCTCAGTGTGGAACATACCCTTTTCTCACTTTGAATTTTCTGCAAAATATAGCCCATGTCTTGGGTTTTCATCAACAATAGCTCATCAGGAGTATACTTATTTGCTTCGCTCCTTCAAGACATTTTGCAAAGTCACTATTCAGCCACAACACAGCCAGGAAAACGAACCAGACTTCCCAAAAACAATCACAAGAAATATCTTACTCAGGCCTATGAACTCCATCTGCAGTTCTTGTTCTCGTCATCTTAAAATTAAATTCATCCGGGTTCCTAAACGCAGCCTTTTCCTTGAGTTTCTATTATCCAAACAAACCCGACATCTTAATAACATACATAAAACAAATAATTCAAACAGGTACACAGATGCACTCTAAAATTGACCGAGAGCATACTTGCAAAGCTTCCTCCTTTTTGTGGAAAGCCTTTGCTCGGACGACATAGTCCTTGTGCTTTTCCAGAATCCCAAACTTCTTTCTAGCTTGCCTGCGAAGCATTGCAACAAAAATCGATTAGTCTAAATATAAAACATACACAAATTTAATTTAATTTAATTTAATTGAACAGAAGATGATTCAAGAAGAATAAGATACTCACGGCTGTGAACGTTCTTTGTGAGCTTTCCGCGGAAGCGCATTCCTCAATGACGACATGTTTGGATGATTTCACAGATAGACACTGAAGAATATGCAATACAATAAATTTAATACCCAACACAATTCTGAAAATACATATAAAATATATTCTAAAATATGATAATTTTCTTCAAAAAACACAAAATTCACTCATTTCCATTCCAAATCACTGCGTACAACTAGACTGTCATCTCTTATTATGATAACTATGGATTTTTATTAACATGGGGGGATACCTCAAAATTGTGGCGGCGTGGCTGCGCCGGCGACTTGAATGTGCAGGCGGCTCGGGCCCTCTGTTCCGCCGGTCTACTCAGCGTCGTGGCTGCTCGGATGGCTTAACGCGTTGGCAGGACGACTGAAGGTGAGCGTCTACCGGCTGCTCCGACGACGGACGCGACAGGTGGGGATTGGGCAGCCTCCTCTACTCAGTGAACTCTGCTTGGCGATAGTGCTCCGCCGACTGAGACGAAGACGCACGGTGGTGTGACTGGCGGGCGGGTGGACGGAGGCGAGAGGCGGAAGGAGAGGCCGGTTGTATGGGCGTGGTGGCGGTTCGCTGCGGGTGGGGAGGGATTGATTTGCTGAACGGCTTGGGAGAGAAGAGATAGGGTTTAGGAATTTAGACCATGTTTATTCATGATTCAATCCATGCTTCTTAAACCTATCAAATTTGTACGATCCTACCGTTAACGAGGATATACGCCTCTTTGTTTCAAAAAAAAAAACATGTGCCCTGACATATTTAGTTTCAATGTATTATTGTCTTACATTTATTTTTGAAAAAAATTTGAATGTAAAAAAATAAAATAATTTTTTGTTGACAAACTATTTTTATACTAAAGTGTGCAGTTTGAACTGGGACAGAGGGAGTATAAGTTTAAGTGATGGCATTGAATTTATAGTGTTTTTGTGTTCACTTTAAGCATGATGATTTTCTATGTTTATTTATAGTATTTTAAAGAGTTATTTACATTTATAACCCTGGCTTTAGACTGAAAATGCCAATATAACTCTGCAATCTCAAAAAGTATCAATTTAACCCTAACTTATTATTTTATGTGTCAATCTAACCCTAACTTATTATTTTATGTGTCAATCTAACCCTGACATTCGGAACAATTGTGCCAATATACCCCAAGTCACTCTTTCCGGCGTTGATCATTTAAATTCCGACGAAGATGAAAAATGAAATGATTGAAATACCCTTGATCTTAAATCTAAAAATTTTATACCCGAATTAGGCCACCGGAGAATCAGAAAATCTGAATTTTTTTCTTCAAGCCCGTTTTTCCAGATTTTGGACAAATCGTAATGATTCTATCAGTATCCACGCTGTAGTACATAAGCTTCTGGCAGGAACCCAACGGATTAGGCTATCGAAGATCGCATAAAAATCTCACCCGTGACGAACGACAAAAATGGAAAGGGAGGAGAAGAAATTGTCCGCGGTGGCGAAGACTTTGACGCCGTCGCCTATTTAGCAGTTATCCTACCCGATTGAACAATGCAATGCCATCAACCTCGCCAAATGCTCCCCGGACTTCCTTGCTCCGCCACACGTTAAAAACACCATCGTCTCCGCCATCAATCCCGACTTCAACCAGTACAGGTACTCCACCCAGACCCACCGTTGATCGACCCGCCAAATGCCGTCGAAATTCCCAAATTCCCCTCCGACCCAAATCCCCCTCCGACCACCACCACATCGCGTCAGAAACTGCAACTGAAAACCCCACCCCAACCTCTCTCCACCGCGTCGGAAAACCCCATCCTAGCCTCTCTCCATCGCGTCAGAATACCCTACCGCGGGCGAGAAAGAACGAGTGTTCGTCTGAGAATAGCGCCGCATCAATCCGCCAGTGAGCATTCCGCAGCAATCTGCCAAGGAGAATGGCAATGGGACCTTCAAGCGGTGGCAACGATCGACAGGGAGGACGACGGACCTTGGGTTTTGTGCGTCGAATGGAAGGAGAGAAAAAGAATTGGATAAAAAACGAAGAAAATGGGAGAAAAATTATCAGGGCTTTGACGCCTTTTCAAAAGAATTAACAAGGGCAAGTCAGTCATTTAAATAAAAATCGGCAATTAAGCTGTTGACTAAATAATCAACACAGTGAAAGGTTATTTTGGCACATTCTGAGATTGCAGGATTTTATTTCCACTTTCAGCCAAAAGTTATGTTATTTTAGCATTTACCTCTATTTTAAATTTGGCTTATTCAAATATATTTGAATTTAAACCAAAAATTGACAAATCAAATTTGATTTGCCAAATATTGTTTGATTTTCGATTATGGCTTTGGAAAAGGGTCAACCTGATTAAACCAAACGGAATAAATCGAAACATTTGAAAATCGAACCGACTCCCATCCAGGTGAACAATGATATTATCATATGATATGGTAGATTCGTTATTTTACAGTCCATAATTTCATATGTTTACAATCATGTTTATTAGAAATTGTGGGGGGAAATCGCACATATCAAAGAGGAACTGAGAGAGTTTGTATAATGTTATCTCTCTCATTCACCTAGATCATTTACCTTTGAATCAAATATATTTTTAGTAGTTTATTAATGATTTAATCAAATTAAATTTTATTCACAAAGTTTGTCTCATATCGACTAATCGTTAGATGAACTTATTTTAAATTGATATAACTAATGTGGTGATCTAATATTTATTTTATTTATTACAAAGAGATTTCTATAATTTTGATAAACTTTTATAATATATCACAACACATAAATAATTATATTTTGACCGTTAAATTATTGAAACAAGGGTTTTAATTAGTGGGACATCCATCAATCGATCTAATATTATTCTTTCTCAATAGTATTACATAAATAAGGCCCTGATTATTTACCCATCAGTTCGGGTAGCTTTCGTTTCTACCTGATTCTAAACATAATCGATAGCCAGTATAGTGACCTCTCTTCTTTTTTTTGTTATTTTTTACAAGACAAAAAATGGAGATAATTGAGTGAAAAAAAGAGTAAAATATAATGAATCGTTGGAGATTCACTTTTACTAAAAAAACACATAAGAAAAGTGAAAGCTGATCACAAATAGATTAATATGGTACAAATTTCGGCATGTACAACACCACAAATCAGCCCCTAAATTCAGACCTAATTAAAACTCTCCGATCCCTTTATTAGGACCCATACCTGAAGCCTGATTCATTAATCACGGTCAACAGAAACACAAAGTCGATTAAATAAATGAAAAATACCCAACAAAAATGCCAAATGACCATTTTGTCCCCGATTAAAATTTGCATGCACCATGACCTGAAACCAAAAACCAAAAAAAAACAGGGAGTTCATATGATATCCAAACAATCTATTATGCACAACTGAACTACCAAACCTTAAAATGGAATGATGCTTACTTGGGTTAGCAGTTGTGACTTCGCCGGTGCCGGAAAAGTCGCAGTTGAAGGCGGCGGGGCCGTTCTTTTGGTACCACGCGTTCATGAGATAAGCGGCATGAGACCTGACGTCGTTGGGAGTGAAGCAGGGTCCTCCTTCTCTAACTGCATGGCAATCAAGTTTTCCGTCATCACAGAGGTAGTTTATGTTGCTCTGTAGGGCTGCGTCTGTTGCTCCGGCCTTCGGCACGCAATATTTCTTGCCGGAAGATGATGGAGTTGGCGTTGCTGGAGCCGGCTGCAATTGTATCAAAACAAACACGGTTAGGTTACAGCAAACTCAGATTCACGTTATCATTTTAGTTATAATCTAACAGCCAAGGCTGAAAAAGGCTCATAACCTTATTTGCACAAATCACACGACACTCGCTTTCATTGAATTGTACTCCAATGGAGGAGGAGGAATGTAAGTGACAGGTATCCAGAATCAAAGGAAAGAGATGGAGTCGCACGCGAAAGTGGCGGCGATGATGAAGGTTGCCGGAGTCCGAGAGGAGCGGCAGCGACGGATGTGGGGGAATCAGGCGAAGGTGGTGGCAGTGGTGACTGGAACATGGAGATGGAGATGAAAGACGCAAAGGGGCAATTTTGGTATTTCAATTTACAGATTTTTTAGGAGATGCAAATAGCCTCTTCACACTTAACTGCTGTTGATCATTTGTTTGATTTTTCAATCAGTTTACGGGTCTAAATTAGTACTCTCAACAAAATTAGATCTTGCGCTACTTTTTCCCATATGTAATCAAAGAGTAGTTTCAAACAATCTAGCACTTAAATTCTCAATTTCTGTATCTATCGTCAGGCAAACTAATCTTTTAACCTTACCAAAAATTAGGTCAAAAAAACATCAGTCAGTCAGGTTCCTCTTCACAACCCTCAAACCTACCTACTTTCTAAATTTCTATTAAACTGAATTAAAATTTAATAGTGAAAAATAAAAATCACACTGAATAATATGAATATGAAAAAACCCTAAATAACTACAGACCATCTAAAACTAGGCGGTAGTCAAACCAAAAGAAAAGATAAATTTAATAGATTGCATGACTATGTATAGAAAATTTATAAATAGAAATTTATTGGTAGGACAAACAAAAAAAAAGTAATCCCTCGGTTCTTTAACATTGACACATTTACTTTTGGCACAAAGATTTAGGAAGGTAGAACTAGTGATTGAGAATTCATTGAAATGGTAAAAAGTAAAATGAGTAGACGAAAACAATCTAGAATTTTCCAAAAAAGGAAATATGCCAATATTAAAAAATCATCCCAAAAAGGAAAGTGTGTCAATGTCAGAGAACCAGAGGTTTATGAATTTTGTTGTGATTCGGATGGAGTAATTTGAAAAGCAAGGCAATTAAATGCAGAAGAAATTAACAATTGTTCGACAAGAAGTACCAACTGGACTGGAAACCTCTTTTGCATTCAGAATCGTATCTTACAAATAATAAAGAACAAAGAAGAAAAGACCAAAAGTCAAAATTGAAAGCATTGGTTCGAAAGAGACATTCATGAGAGCCAGGTGTCCAAAACAAGACTCATCGAATCTAGCATGTTCACATTGTCATACGCAACACTTCCACTAAAATGACAATTGACAACTCGTGTTTACCGCCAGCTGGCCTCACCCATCCGTTAGATAACGGACATGTGTCCCAATTAAAAAGGCCAACTGGCCCCACTAATTCAAATCCAGATTAAAGTAAACAAATTTCTGATTAATGAAGAGTAAAGCTTAATTAATTAATGATTTAACGGTAGAATTTGTTACCTTTCCTCCGGCACCAGGTTTCATGATTCCGGCGTCGTAAACCGGCGTGAAGTCCGGCCGGAATAGCCCCCAGTTTCTCTCGGCGATGGAGCCCGGCTTCTGGTTCTCATTAAACAACGCGAAGATGTACGTTTCGAACTTCTTGTGCGGCTGCAACGGAGTACCCTCGCCGGAGTTGTACTTCCTCACCAGGCCGCCGTTGTACGCCGCCGCATTCGCGGGAGTGCAATGCGCCTCGAACGTCTCGCCGGCGGAAGGCCACCCCGTCTCCGCCACCACGATGTCCACATCGCCGTGCCCCAATCTCCTCATGGACATCAAAACGGCGTCCATGAGGATATCGAATTTGTTGGTGTAAGTCTTCTTCGAGAATCTATCGGTGTAGTTTTTAGCGGGCCGGAAAACATCGAAATTCAGCTCTTTCGGGTCGAAAGCGAAGTACGGGTACGGGTTCACCATAAACGGGGCATTGGTTTCCTTCAGGAATTGGAGCATCGGTTTCAAAACGCCCACGTCCCAACCGGATCGGAACCGGGCCCCGGTTGGCGGTTTCGCGGAGTAGAGTATGCCCAACGAATGCGGCGTCGAGACCTTAACGTCCGTGATGTTGCTTTTCACTAGCGCCTGATGTAGGGCCCGCATGGCGGGAACTAGGTTGTCGATGAGGTTCTGTGGGCCCCAGTGGAGGATCTCGTTCCCGACGCCGATGATGTCGAACTTCGTCGCCGGGTAGAACGGCTTGATGTGCTCGTCGACGTAACGGCGGGCGTAACGGACGTCGGTGAGTCCGGGGATCTCTCCGTTAGGGATGGTAACGGTGACGGAGATCCCGGTGTTGGCGAAGGCCCGGATTATATCCGGGTTCACGTCGAAAATCTTGACCCTGTCGATGATGGTCTTCTCCTTGAGGAAACGCGCCACCTCGGCCGGCGGCGGGAGGTTGTCGGCGAGGGTGCCGTAGTTGACCCCGATGGCCGTTACGGCGGCGAGGCGGTGGAGGGAGAGGATGGTGAGTAGGAGAAACATGGCCATAGGCTTAGGCATCTCCATCGTTGTACTAAGGGCGTGTTTGGGAGATGTCGAAATCGAGTTAAGAAGGAAAAAGAAATGGATTTGGCCGGAAAATTGTGAGGGGTATTTAAAGGTCGCGGTTACGTCACGTAAGATGAAACTCAATTTATGGAACTTTCGAGTGGCTTACGTTAACTATGGTGAAGGGATGAAGGTAAGAACTAATGAGGGAATGTAGTCAAAACTCAAAAGAGGTCGGCTTGAAAAGGAAAGAACAAAATAAATGGACAAGATTTGTACTACTCGCCTTTATTGATTATTCGGCTCTGTACATAACGCGTTTTTACCGCAATCTAGCACACGGCGTTGTTTTATGCGGTCTCTTGAGGATAAAAAAAAAATCAAATAAAGACATAACGGGGATTGCGAGTGAATTTATTAATTTAAAAATATGTTGTAAGTGAATTTATTAATTTAAGTATACTCCCTCTGGTTTCTTAATAATGATGATTACCTTTTTCTGAAAAAAAAATTTAAGCTATATTTGACTACTAATAACTTTAATTTCATACAATAATGGAATATAAAATTTTATTTTTTAAAAATTAAATGTTACGGGAAATCCAAAGATACATCATACTTCGTCTGTTATTAAATGCAATTAAAGTTATTGATGGTCAAACATACCTTGATTTTTTTTACAAACGAACGAATCCAATGTTAAAAAATCGGAAGGAGTACATATTTGAAGTGGGCGTGGATCTAAACCTTTTAATAATCACATGGAAAAGACATATAGAGTGGGACATCCATTTTGATTAAATACTGTTTTTAGGGTAAATCGCATTCATACCCTTCAGTTTTTTGGTTAGTGCGTATGTACCCCAATTTTTCAAAAGCACATATACCCTTGGATTGATTGTGACATAAAAACTCATACCCCTCCTGCCTGAATTCGACGATGACCTATTATTTTCCGGTGTTGACCAATATTAAAATTATCAAAATAATCTGCATTTCATTTTTGAAAAACTAAGGATCATTTAACCCTCCACTGAAGTGGGGTCCACCCTTCATCAACATCGATATAAAAATATATTGTCAAAATTTTGAGTTAAAAACAGTGTGATCTGGACTAAGATTCGAAACTCTTCATCCGCGACTTGATCGGGTGAGATTTAGTTTCTGTTTCAAACCCTAATTCCAGCGGATTTCCCTCGTCTAAGTTGAATTACTCGAACGGATTCAAGATATGAGGCGAAAATCTGAAATTGGTTTCTAATTTTTAGATTTTTTAGGGGCAAAACAATCATTTCCTTTGAGTTCAATAATGACCAAAAGTGACCAATTTTTCAGATGTCACAAGGAGTACAAATGCACTTTCAAAAAATTGGAGGGTATATCTGCACAAAACAAGGAACTGAGAGGCATAAATGCACATTCAAAATGTCACAAGGAGTACAGATGCACTTTCAAAAAATTGGAGGGTATATGTGCACAAAACAAGGAACTGAGAGGCATAAATGCAAATTTTTCTTTTTTTATTGATGTAACTTTTTTTGGAAGGAGGGAGTAATTAATGGATTAAACGGTTAAAATTATAAATTTAATTTGACCGTTGTCTGCTATATTGAGCAAAACTAAGCCGGTGACAACGGTGAGTCGCAAATTTGATATGAAAATGTGTTCATTTTAATCTCTCTTCTCTGTAAAGGAATTTGATGCATCAACATTTGTGTTGTATGATGGATCGGCGATGTCGGATTGTG
>JAULKK010000006.1:2213573-2226637 GCA_032355705.1 Rubia peregrina
TTATTATATACAACTAGAAATATTTACGATCAAACATGCTCATTGAAGACCGTGAAAAAGTAATTCGGAACTTAATAGTGGGACGGAGGGAATACATTTTAACGGATTTGGATTGGGACCACACAAATGCTATATTTCGGATATATACCCGGAATTTTTTTATAATTTATTATAATATTAAATTATATTTTCTATATATCTATTTTCAACTCTCTGTTTCCCTTATCTACGTAATACAGTTTATATTTTAAAATTAATTTATTCTATTTATAAATAGTTGTTACAAATTGGGACAATATTTTCAGAAGTTTATGGAAAGATCAGGGATTCAAGAGACGAATTCGGAAAATATTGTCCCAGTTTGTAACAGAAATTTATAAGAAGAATAAATTAACTATGGAAAGAACCGGGGATTCAAGTGCAATTTTATGATAAAAAGTGGAAAATTCGCGAGTCCAATCTAAAGGAATTAAAATTCAGGTCGAATTAGGGTTAAATGGTATTTGGGTAAACTCATGTGCCTATTTAAAGTAAAACCTCAACTTTCTTTCATTTTTCCCAAACCTTCCATCCGTTCAAATTTCATTATTTTTATGATTTTTTTTGTTTCAATATAAAGTTATAACATTTTATACTAGACAGTTTCAGAAGATATTTAGAAATTACAGCGAAGAAGAATTGCAAAAAAAAACTGAAAACACAAATAAGTAACATATAACTTATAAGTTTTACTCGTAATGTTTTCAACCAAAACTCAAATGTTTCACTTTAAGTTATCGCAAAGTATGAACTCCTAACTTCATATTATTATAATTAAACCTCATATGCCTATGAAAAGACGGTCTTCTCCCAAACTTTGTCATATTTTTTATTATAAATTTGAAAATATATCTTTTAAGAAAATGTCTAGGGAATGACCGTCTTTCCATAAGCTTGTGGAAAGATGAGGTTTAATTAGAATAATAAAAAGGTAAAATGTGTAGTAGTTATAAGTTTATGACCCGATTAATGCAACCCAAAAATTTTATCTTTATTTTTTTTCTAATTTGCAGTTTAAACTTTGATCTTTCCATGGCTTATGAAAAGATCGTCTTTCAAGAGATGGACTCGTCTTTTTAAATATTTAATTAAGCATAAATATTTTAAAATTTAGACTTATTTGATGGCCTTTCGTCTAACAAAAAAACAAGTAACTCCTTGGTAAACAAATTTTTAAACAAAAAATTACAATCATTTGAATATTTTTCATTAACTAGTTTAAATAATATATAGATTGATAATTATTTTTTAAAATATTATTGTAACTTCAAATTTAATTATTAATATCAATTAAAATTACAAAAATATTAATTAACTAAATTGTAATATATATTTTAGTAAATATTATTGAGTTCATCTTTTTAAAGACGGTCTTTTCATAAGATATGGAAAGACCAGGAACTCAAGTGCAATTTCTAGACAAATGGCTAAAAATTTGTGGGTCCGAAGCAATTAAAATTATGGTTATAAGGTATTTCGGTAAATTCACCCGCCTATTTATGGTAAAACCTCAGTTCTGTTTTAAATTCAATTCAATTTTTTTATAATTTTTTTCTATTTGATGATATAGTTTAAAGTGGGACGTACCAAAAAGAAAAATATAAAGTTTAAAGTGGGACGGAGTTATGTTTTAACCTAAAGTTATAACGTTTTATACATAACAGTTTTAGAAGATATTTATAAATTAAGGATCATAGAAGAAGAATCGCAAAAAATAAAAGCAAACTGAAAACACAAATAAGTAACCTATAATTTATGTTTTACTCTAAATATGAAATGTTTGCAACCAAAACTCAAATATTCAATTGTAGTTACTGCTGATCTATAAACCCCTAACTTCGTATTATTCTAATTAATATTGCCCATCTGGAACAGAGGTTTATGTAAAAATGGTGTTTATCAAGATTCTGTCAATATTATTTCATAGCTGCATATAAAACTCAATTTAAATTATGAATGCAAAATATTATTTTTTTGCAAATATAGATTTTGTGAAAGTATTATCATACCATGAATTTTTTCAATAAAATTTAGAGAAAAAAATATCCCCTTAGACCGATTAATGGTTAGACTAATCATAAAAATCCCGTTTTAATAACTTTTAGGGTCAAATAATAATTATTTATATATTATGATCCATTTTAAAATAATTTCAAAGTTATAGAAACATTGTTGCAATAAATAAAAACATACATCAAATCACTCCAATAGTTCTATTAATTTTAAAATGGCTCCATCTAACGATTAGTCGGTATAAAACAAGATTTTGTGTAAAATTTATAAATTATATATATTTATTTATTTATTTATATCTTCAACTAATTCAACTATCTTGACCAATAATAAATGTCAAATCTAATGACAGTAATATTAACAAAAAAAAGTAATATCTATACATATGGAATTAAATTTAAATATACTTAAATTTTAATTTTTTAATTTTAATTTATAAGAAATTATCTTATATCAAAAATGACTACTACACTTTAATTTCTTTTAATATTATTTTTTTGAAAGGAGACTACAACACTTTTATTAGTTAAGCACATATGTAAAATATAATTTATGTAAGAAAAGTATTACTAATTATCTCATCATACTTTTATTTTAAATTTTAAATCAATTTAGAAATAAGTTCGAAAACCTATACATAAGATCCTGATAGCACTTTTTTCACAAAATTTGGATTTTTCAAATCCTACTCAAGATATAGAATTTGGAAAAGTTGAAACCCAAACTTAAATCGTCTTAGACAACTCTGTGCCAATATAATTCGAATTTGATTTTTTCCCTCCCAAAATTCTTGATCGTGTAATTAAAATTCATTTTATTCCTCATTCTTCTTTTACTTTTTTTGGAAAAACCCACATAGGTGGGCAGTGACGGAACCAGACCAATATTCTATGAGGGGTGGCTAGCGCATACATTTTTTCCCCATTCAATAGAAAATAGATTCAATTTTCATATTACAAAATTAATACTCCCCCGATCCTAAATAAATTGACATATTTTGACTTTGAAAGTCAACTTAATCAATTTTCAACAATTAATATATTTATTTATGTGTAAAAAAATAAAAATAAATAAATGTTATGATGAATCCGACAACATATAACATGATAAAAATTTTACATATACACTAATAGAATTTAACAGGCGATCAGTTTGACTTTCAAAAGTCAAACATGTCATTTTTCGTGGGACGAAGCGAGTGCTACCTAATAAGATACTCTAAATACAAAACAAGTTATTTCCTCTCTTTTTTTACTGATACTAGAGATTTGGGGAAACTATTTTAAATCAGAATTTTAATTAATAAATATGTAATAAAGAGAAAGGGATTTGGACAAAAAATTCATCTCTTGAAAGACGGTCTTTTCATATGTCATGGAAAGATCGAGGTTTAAAGTGTAAATTAGAATAAAATGAAGATAAAAAAAATTTGGGTTGCATGAATTGGGTTATAAACTTTATAACTACTACATGTTGCATAATAAATTTTTAATATTATAATTTAAACCTTTTACCTTTTATTATTCTCATTAAACTCCGTCTTTTCCAAGACTTTGCCAACTTATTTTCAGTGCTATAATAATAGAATTACATGAATTTACATCTAGATAAACTCTTTAACTTTCATTTAATTAATAATTAATGGTCCATGCAATAATGGTGCTAGTAGTCAAGGAGTACCATCACCAACCATATACGGAAATTCCATTTTCTCAACCCAAAAAAAAAACTCCTATTACTCCACAAATGCAAAAACAAGGAATTAAAAAAACATTTCCACTAATTAAAAAACTCAAACCCAAAACGGGGTGGGCCCCGCTCGAGTAACAAGGTCCAGGTGATACCCACTGTCATTTTTCTATTCAAAAAAACGTTCCCTCTCCAAACTCCGTTATAAATGCACCCCAAAATCCCATTCTCTTTCCAACCCCAATCAATCTTCACTTCCTGTTTTACCTCTGCAAAATCCCCTTTTTTCCGATGGCAACTAATTCTGTACTTCCAGCGCCTCCACCACCGCCGCCGTCTGCCGCGACGGAGCTCCACTTCGACGACAAGTGGAAGCTGCCGAAGAAGGAAGCCTCGTCGAGAAGCTGCCGGTCGTCTTCCTCCTTCATCAAGAATCCCGGCGAGAACCACCACCGGAGATGCGCGTTCACCCGGAAGTGCGCGCGTCTGGTCAAGGAACAGCGGGCCCGGTTCTACATCATGCGGCGGTGCGTGACGATGCTCGTTTGTTGGCGCGAGTACAGCGATTCGTGATGGAGAAAGCGATGGAGGAAATCGGAAGGGCTGATTCCTAAATTCGCCTCTTTCTTTCTGCGAGATTCTGCTCGGCGGTTTCTGCAATTTTCCGGCTCGTCCGTGGAGGAAGAGAAACAGGATGAGATTACCAGATCAAATCGATATGTGAATATGTTAGCATAGGATTTTTGAGTCCTTTTTTTTTGGCATCCTTTCTCCATTACTCCATTAGGGGAAGGATTGTTTTATACGAGGTATTTCTAAATAGATTTCGCGAAAGCAGTCTCTCTATCTTTTCCGAGCTTTCGAGTTCGGATGCAAATGATTCTGGTTGATGTAAGAAAGGTAGAGATTCCGGTGGAGACGTTGCTGCGAGTGCAGGTGCTCGCGGTTACTGTGTGGATCCGGTGTGTTTGGCTGACCGAGATAATTGTTTTTTAATCTGTACTTTTTTATTTTTTAAAGAATGGTGTCAGTGATTATTTAATTTCGCATTATTATGGTTTAATAATTGTGAATGTAGAGGGCAATCGTAAGAATTTCTGGATCAACCAACGTGATTATTCAAGCTCTTTCTGGGTGCCAAAGATTAACTCTTCGGGGTTTCTAAGGTCCTCTTTTCTAAAAACGACGAGGAGTTAGTTTTAGTATGTTATTGTTTGCGGTTCTTGAATTTCTGGAACTGATTCTGTGGTTACGGAATGAGAACGCAATTTTTTATGGAGAAAAATGTTTTTATAATCCTACCTACTTGACATAAGTGTCAATATAATTCTCAAATAATTTTAAGTGCAAAAATAACTCTACCTAGTTGATGTAAAGTGGCAATATAACCTTTAGACCCCATTTCCGCCGAACCACCGTCGGTCCGGTGGAAATCTGGCCAAAATTCGGCCAAAATCCAGCGACATGCAGTGGTCGGTGGAAATGAGTTCTGAGAGTTATATTGATACTTACATTAACTATGTATGGTTATTTTTACACTTAAAATTATCTGAGGGTTATATTGAAACTTATGTCAAGTAGGTAGAGTTATAATGATATATATCGTTTTTTATTTGGAGTAAGTACAAAATTTGATGGGAATGACGTAGAGGTTCCGCTCATATTCCGTGTCGATTTTCAGCACACGTTGTAAAAGAAGGAAAAACTCGTGAACTTTCGTTGCCGGTTGTAATTACAGATAAGGATTCGTTCACATTCACCACTTGCCGTTTAAGCTACTCCCTCCGGGTTTTTTATATGGGCACAATTTTCTATTTGAGATAATCTTTTGTATTGACACTTTCCTCTTTTGACAAATCCTAGACTATTTCTATCCACTAAATTTGTTTTTTATCTTTTCATTCAACCAACACCACTCATTTCACTTTTTGAAGAAAAAAACTTGTGTCATTTAGAAGATGACCAATATCTAGAGACCGGAGGGAGTAACTTGTCATATGCAAATTTTGTTTTTCCGCTATTTTTTAAATAAAGGCATTTCAATTAAATCAATTATTAAAAAAATCAATTTTGATAGCTTCTAGGATTGGATTGTAATTATTTATAGCGACAATAGAGTCATCTCTATAAACACTGTCTTTTCAATAAGCTATATAAACATCAATATTTAAAATACAAATTAAAATAAATTACTCCCTTCATCCAACCCGAATATGCACATTTACTATTTGACAGTCAAAATTGTTGAACTTTGATCACATATTTAAATAGATATATGAACATAAATATTGTTGTATGTGATATTGTTATATTCTTCGTAACGCGTAGTTTCAAAATATCAAATTTTTATGTGTCGTTCTTGTGCGTAGTTACATATATTTACAGTCAAACATATGTTTTGGAGGCCGTGATTTTTATTTTTTATTTTGCAAATTCCCCTTGGATGGAGGGAGTAAGATAAAAAAAATCGGGTAGCATTAATCATGTCATAAACTTATAGCTACTATATGTTGTACAACAAAATTTTAATATTACAACTAAAATATTTTACCTTTCTATAATTTTAATTCAACCCTGTATTTTCATGTGCCTATGAAAACATGATCTTTCCCAAGATTTTACCTTAGTTTTATTATAAAGAGATAAATACATTTATAACCCTAACATTAGGTTGAAAGTACCGATATAACTCTGTAATCTCAGAAAGTGTCAATTTAACCCTAACTAATTGAAAGTGTTCGAAATTGGCTGTGATAGCATTTCATTCTTGAGATTTGGCCCAAAGGTCTCTCGGTCTCAAGCTTTTGCTCAAAATTGGCTCCGACAGCCTTTCACTCTTGAGTTTCGGTCCTACTGCCTTTCATTCTCGAGATATGGCTCGAAGGTCTCTCGCTCTCGAGCTTTTGCTCGAAATTGGTTGTGCCCAGCCTTTCATCCCGAGTTTCAGCCCGACTATCCTTCATTCTCGAGATGTGGCCCAAAGGCCTCTCGTTCTCAAGCTTCTGCTTGAAATTGGCTGCACTCGACCTTTCACTCTCGAGTTTCGGCTCGACAGCCTTTCAATCTCGAGAGAGGTCACAAATGGGTTCCCGTTAACAATTGATTCAAGTTTTTCCCAATGATAAGGTTTTTCCCTTTGGCAAAAATGCCCGTTGCGTGTCTTTTTTATTCTGAGCCAATGTCACTCATTTAAAAAACAAGCGCCACATCAAGAACCGAACTCTCAAGCCCCTCAAATGAGCTTCCACAAAAGGACCTTTGATTTTCTTGGGACTTATTGATGATAAATAGTCTTGAGTGGCCTATTAATAATGGGCCACTTGTCATAATAATGAGCAGTCATAATAATATTAGCAATTCGGCCTACTTGGGCCAAATGAGTATGATCTAATGGAAACCCTAGGGTTGCTAGGGTATACATACCCAGGTATGTCTACCATTACAGATTATGCTCTATTATTCCTCACTACTCATATTGGGGCTTACTTTTCCATCAAAGGGTTTTCCCCCAGGCGACTCCGTCGGCTTAGTTGTGCAGGTCACGATGAAGGGATATGTAGCGCTGCTTAATCGGGTTCTTCATAGCATCACTGCCACCAGTAGAAACCGCGCCGCTCTCTCACCTCTTCCACCACTGCCACCCTCCTTCCTCTCTTCTCCGACTGCCGCCACCCACCTCCCTCTCTCATCCCGCTGCCACTACCCTCCCTCTTCTCTTCTCTCCCCACGACTCCTCAAGTTTTCCCTTCCCTATTCCTCCTCGCCGCCGTGCTGGAAACCATAGCCTCCGCCACCCTTTCCCCTCATTGCCTCGTATTTGTCGTCGACCACCACCGCTCGCTGACTTCTTTGTCGTCAGCCTAGCATCATCTCCGGCGTTGGCCCAGTGAACCCTAGCATCGTCTCTGCCGTCGGCTACAACCATTCGTCATCGTCTTTGCCATCAGCCAAACCAGACCTATCATCAGCCTAGTGAACCCTAGCACGTTGCCCCACCATTGCAATCCCAGATCTACAAACCTTATTTCCAGTGTAGTCTTTGTCGTTACAAGCCACCAGAAAAATGTAGCCAAAGACGCCGTTGCCGTTGCAAACCACCGCCACAAAAATAAACCCAAAAAGAGGAAGAAAGGAAACAGAAGAAACGAAGGCGCTATGTGCGACGGTGAGGGGAAGAGAAACGAGGGTAGAAAAGGGGGAAGAAATAAAATAGGTGCGATTTCCATCTTTTTATTTATTTTTTCTTTTTAAATTCAAGGACAAAATCATCTTTTTTACAAAATCCAACCATAAAAAATGACTAAAAAGTCAACATAGTCAAAGGTTAGATTGGCAATTTATGAGACTGCGGGATTATATTGGTACTTTCAGCCTAAAATGAGGATCATTTTAGCACTTAACTCTATTACAAATGTGTTTTTTAATGGGCAAAATACTCAAATGACCCTATTATTTCATAAAAGTGTCAATACAATCATGTAAAATCTGAAAGTGCTATTATAACCCTATGTTTCGCATCAGATGTGCCGATATAACCTTTTGACACTATTCCAGCATTGACCAGTTATTTTTCGACATTGACCAAATTATAAAAAATGAAAATACACTACCCATAAACCTAAAAATGTAAAGACAATAATACCCCTGTATTTTTCGTCTTCTTCATCTCCGACTGGTGCACGCCTTTGCTCCAATGCGCGCAGCCACTACTCTTCCTAGCTATGTCGTCGCCACAAATTCGCCAACCACTACCACCCAAGTTCCACCACCACTGTCCAAACTCCACCGACGCTCAAACTCCACCACCCGCCACCCCCCCCCGACCACCAACCACTACCACTCCAGCTCCACCATCATCGCCGCTAGCCACAACCGCTACCGGCAATCTCCATTGCCTCCACCACCAATTCCCACCATCATCATAACCATCATAACAGAACCCAAAAATTTAACAAAAAACAGAATCCAAAAGACAAAACAGAGCCCAAAATTTTAACTAAAACCATGATCCATCCAAACCTTAACACGACTTCATACCTTGAAGCACTCCACCTCCCGTTCTGGTGGCTCCGCTACCTGACCCACCATCACCGCCAGGGTGCTGGAAACCCTAGCCCCCACCAAAGCTCCGCTGTGCACGGTGACTAAACCCCCATTGCGCTGCCACCGTGGAACCCTAGCCGCTCTATCATGCCTTAACCCCCACCTCAACTCTGCCTCACGCTCATACCTATACTCCTGCGCCGATTATCGAGCAAGCTCATGAAAATTGGGTGGTTCAGCAACTTCGCGCTCACCATGAACCACCCAATCTTGTTGGCGCTGCACTGCCAGCTCAACCTCGCAGTTGACAGACCTAATGGGGAAAATCTAATGGGTTTATTAGATGTAGAGTTCTATAGAAGATTTGGGGGGGGGGGGGCTAATAGGTTTATCAGATTTGTGAGGAAGAAACCAAATGTGTTCATCGGATTGGGCGAATTAGAGAAGGGAAGAAGAAAGGTGTAATTTTATTGGTTTTTATTTTTTAAAAAATAATGGGCAAAATAGTCAATTCCTAAATTCCAGTCAAATTATGGTCTTCGGGGTTATATTAACACTTTTGATCAAATATTAGGGGGTTATAATTGCACTTTCAAATTTTACAGGGTCATATTGACAATTTCGACCAAAACATATGATCATTTCATTACTTAACTTTAAAAAAAATTGATGATAGTAAATGGAAACAAACATAAAATTATCTTATCAATTATATTAATTATAAATGACATTGTCCAGTGGTTAAATAGTGTAAAACAAAAGTGTGTGGAATATCATTCCAGCACTAATTATTTATTACTACAAATATCTTATTCCGTAAATAACCCAAAAAATATACCTAATTTTATGTTTATGGATCGTCCATTTTTAATGCTCCATCCGTTTCATTGTATGCGGTACACTTAAAAAATAAATCTGATACACTTTTCTTATATGAAAAAATTAATTCATTTTCATCGACTCATTCTAATTTTCCCTTTATTCAATTTTATCCACTCATTTCATTCACCTAAATCCAATCACGTAAGGGAATTGTAAATCACTATGTGTCTCAAAATTTGAGCTCTATCAGATAAAACGGTTCTCCTCCAAAAAAACCTAGCCGCCGCAGCCTCCTCCTTCTTTTTCTTCTTCAATCGTTTTCCCCATCTTCCCATTTGGGGAGATGGGGAACAACGGTTTATTTTAATTTATGTTTATGTTATACAATAAGTGTGAGATTTATCTCCACATGTTAGTTTTGTTCTTCGACCTGTTCGATTATATCGTTGTGTTCATGATTATAGCTCGATTTAGTTGTTCATGTTGATGTATTGTTCTCGATCTGCTTTACTGATCATGTCTTCGTAATTTCGTTTGTGCTTTTGCTTTTGGGTTTCCATTAATTTGGATACGTCAGATCTATGTCAGATTAGTGTTTTTCAAGGTGTTTACAGTTTGGACAACATAGATCGTGGTTTGATCAAGTGGTGTTACGGTGTTAAAAGATCCCTATTTGGCGCATTGATATTGATGCGTGATACGCGCCTCTTTGCCAAGTGGTAATGTTTTTCGCAGGAAACAAGTTAATATCCCCGATGTCGATTTTATTGGATCTCTAATCATTAATAGTATTGACGATCAGTGTGGTTGACATGTACTTTAAATATCCTTACAATATGTTAGTTATTGCTAGAGGCTAGTTAGGTTCGATGTCAATTCCATTCATTGTAATCGCCGCTGGGCGTTTTCTCAGTATCACGGAATGATTGATTTTTTTCAAAATAAAAAATCCAATCACTTGGAGTTGTGGTGTCAATTAGAGAAAGATTGATTATCAATGCTATTACAGGAAATTCAAATCATAATTATACGTTCATCAATTCATATTTTGAATCATTATCCATTATACACTTGTATTTTGAATTGTATATTGATAATTATGTTTCTGCATTACGTTAATTTATATATATTTTTAGTTATAATTGATTAAAATCGTCATTTATTTAACTGCTATAGTATTTTTAAATAGGTTTTGATGAACATTGTGCACTTGAAGAAGAAGAACATTGTGCACTTGAGGTATTATTAGATTTTTCTTAACACTTATTTTTAAATATTAATTTTATGTAAAATGATTGTATTTAATTTCAGAAAAAGTAAATATGTCAATACTTGAAGGGTGTATTGTTTTGATGATATCAGAATCAAATTTACCTTATATCTGTATGTGTAAAAACAATCAAGCAGTTCTTTATCCTTGCTTATTAGAGTAAGTGATGTGCACTGATCTGCTAGATACATAATTATTTTAAAACTCATTTACTTTATAATCCATGTTATTATTAGTGTAACATGATTGATATTAACATCATACATATTATTAATTTATTGATTATTGTTAATTTTTAGGGTGAATTTGTTGAAGTTCGATACAATCCATCTCAGTTCAATTCGAGAAAAATATGTTCAATCTTGTTTAATTCAACTTAGTCTAATTCAATTCAGTTCCATTCGATTCAGTTTAATCTATTCAATTTAATTAAGTTTAGTCCATTTCGATTCAGTCCAATTTAGTTCAACTGTTTTCAATTCAATTCATTTTATTTGAATACAATTTAATTTAGTTCAATCCATTTAAGTGAGATCCATCCCACTCAAAACGGTCTAATTTATAACAATATTTGTACCAACCTCCTTCTATTCATTTTTATTTTCACAAGGAACTAATTAACTTTATTTTAATTTTATTCAATTCATTTCCGTCCTTGCTTACTTTTCCTATTCATTTTTTAAACTTTAGATATATCTAGTTAAGTATAGTTTATCTCACTACGGCGAGGTCCATTTCATTCTAATCTGGTGCAGCTCAGTTTAGAGAAGTTATATTTACTTAGGTTTGATTGAATATAATCGAGTTCGATGCATATCCCAAAATATTTGTCATATTCTTTTTTTCCTTCCAGCAAAAATAAGTTGTAAAATAAAAGGTAAATTTAATTCAGCACAAAGAAGTTCGGTCCATATAATATAAGTTATAGTCGTTTAGTGAAAATTGGGTGTAAATAACCTTAGAAAGGTGAAAATGTGAAAATTTCAATAGGCATATAGGTGGTGTAAATAGGAAGACATGGGCTATTTACACCCACCTGATAAAATGTAAATCATGAGATTCCGTATTTCAATTTTTTAGATAGTGCATTTATCTAGTTAATGCCATGCATATTCTACAAATATTTTGTTAGTTTTTTATTTATTTTAATTCATATATAGTAATTACGTAATACGTTGAAATCGTCGTTAATAAACATTATTTCAACATCAACAAAAAACAATAGATTAAAATGTACCATTAATAATTTTATTTAAATGTTATTACTAATATATTTTTAAGATAAATGTAATATAGTTCACTAATTATTATGATATATTCTAGTACAATTCAATCAAATTCTACATCAGTATTCAATAAGCATTCCAATTTCAATGTGAATCAATCTAGTTATTTGCTTGATTAAATTTCTTGGTCAACAGTAATCATTCGAATTTCAATGTGAGTCAATATAGTTTTTTGCGTGATTAAATTTCTTAGTCAACAGTAATCTTTCTAATTCCAATACAAACCCGTCTATTTTTTTGTGTAATTAAATTTCTTAGTCAATTTCGTGGGATGAAACTGTTGGTAATTATTTGGACGGCTACATTGAAATTGGGAAAAAATAATATCGAATAAAAGACTACACTGTGTTGTTCTATATAAATGCGTGTTATGTTTTTTGTATACATGCATCACAGAATGTAATTATTTATTTAATAATAAATAATTGAAATTAAAAAATGAAGTACGAAATTAAATTTAAACGCATTTCATAAAGCTAGTTAAAAGACAATCAAATAAATAATTTTAAAAATAATGTATTCACCTAGATGGTAACGTTTGGCTAAATTTAATGAAGGTGGTGCAAATAGCAGCTTATTCTATTTTCACCATCAATAAGTGTGACACGCTTATCAAAGAATGACGTAAATAGCAATAATGGTGGTCCAAATAGAATCACATACAGGAAATAAGACAGTTGTGGATGGATAGGTGCGGGGGTTGGATTCCGATCTGTAGGCTTGGGCAAACGGAGAGCGGTGGTTCAAACTCCAAACTCCAAACCTCCGTCCAACATTAATTTCCCATTATCTTAATCCCTACTCCCTCCGTCCCATCAGAATTGGCATATTTTTGTTTGTCAAAGTCAAATTTGCCAAACTTTGACCATAAATATAAATTAATATACCGTGTGATATATTGT
>JAULKK010000006.1:2245738-2257881 GCA_032355705.1 Rubia peregrina
ACTAGAGAAGTCATTTTGTAGGTGACTTCTCTAACTCTGGCTTTGTCTGCCCACGATAAATTGAGTTTACTCAAATGCAAATTTTTACTGTCTTTATCTGGATAGTAGAACTGACTATGTTGGCTTCCAAATTTGGAGCCTCATTCTGTCCTTTCGACTCCTCAAACTGATTCAAAATTTGAAACATAATCATATATAGTTTCAATACGTTTCGGTATCAGAACCCTATATTTGGGTGCATGAATTAATTTTATTTTATTTTTATTTTTCATTATAGGTTCTAAAATAGGATCTTTTAATTTCCATCATTGGGAAAAAGTTTGGTCTCTCTTCTCTTTGTTGACGCAATTATTTTGATTTTATGATTTTATAGGTTCTGGAGTCGGAAGTTCATCAGGCCCTTAGGTTTTGAATTTCGAACATCATCGAAAGAAAGAGGTCACAGTAATCTAAAAACCGAGGAACAAGTTCCGAACTCGTAACTTATTTGGATAATATAGTCAAGTTTTTATTTTATTTAACAATCAGGCTGGAATTTTCTATGAATCACATAATAGGTATCTTACACTACATGTTATGTTTTGTTTACTTAACAAAAATCTATAAAAGAAACTATAATAGCAAATATCTATAGACTGGAATAGAGATTGCATTATAGCTACTCCACACTACACATGTCATGCAAAAGGAGTTTTGTCTTATATTCCTTTGTTAGGAGTTTCAAGAGCCATAGAGCGAACATGTACAAGATGCCTGACCAAGCGATTTCTTACTGTGTTGATGTTCTCTTGTCAGTATGGCTTGGGGTTTTTGTGGAAAATATTGAGGCCATAAAACAATAAGAAATTATTGTTAGAAATCGATAAACCTATTTTTAAATAAAAAGATGAGAAAGTTTCAAGAAAGGTGGCATGTCCATAAGCTTATGGACAAAGCCCTAATTTTTCACCTTGTTGTAATTTTTTTTATAAAATTTAAATATATTATTTTAAAAGTTAAAACAAGTAATAATGTGTATTTGAATGTTAAAATATAAAAAATATAATATAAAAAATCAATTTCTAAATTTAGTACTCCTTTCGTCTCACCTCAAATTGCAAGGAATTTTTTTCACGGTTATCAAGAAACGTGTTTGACCATTAATATGTTTAACAACGTATAATAACGGCAAATAAAATTTTTAATCTTTAGAAACTACTTGTTACGACGTATCCAACCATATAACATATGATAATATATATATATATATATATATATATATCTATTCAAATATGTGGTCAAAGTTGGATGGTGATAGTGACATAAAGTAAAGTGTACAATTTGACCTGGGACAGAGGGAGTATGTAGTTTAATAAATGCCGTGTATAAGTTAAAAATTACAGTGACATGTCCATAAGAATATGGATATGTCACCTGTCAGGAGACCCATTCAAAAAAAATTCAATTAAAAAAGGAGTGATCACTAGATCAATTTAAAGGTAGTCCAAACGCACATCATTGATGCACTTCATCATGTATAATATGATGTAATATCTACATTCGAAGATTCAACAATTCTAGCACAAATCGGGTAAATTTCTTATTTTGGTAGAAGCGAGTCAATAGTTGTCTACCGAAATCAAAATAAATGGAAAGTTGGTCCCTTGCAAACGATTTAAACCAATGCAAGCCCTTTCCTCTAAGATATGATCCTTCCAACTTACACATCAATAGTTTGGGAATATCTTGTGATGCCATATGGTTCTGATAAGTCATTAGGAACCCCTCATGATTAGTTTCTCCCATGTAAGTTAGTAATCTTTCTCGTACCTTCAAACCCCGAATACATGGAAACATTGCAGCTTGGGGTAAGGCATTGAAGAGTCTTTCCCAACCACACTGGGAGTCTGATCTTGTAAGCATTGGTCATCGAACTAAGATAGGCATTGAAGTCGGTGTTCACAGTACATCAGAACACTCTTTATTTTTTATCATTGTTTTCCTTTTCCCGTGCTGAAAGTGTAAGTAAGGTAAAAGGAAAAATTGAATGATGGAAAGTGTTACTGTTTCCATTTATGAGTAGAGTATTTTTATAATACATACAAATTGCCAAATCTCACAACAGAGGGGATTGAGGGCTGATTCTACGTAACTACTGTAAGTGCATAGATACTTATCTAGACTAAGTCTCTAGACTAAGTCAAACAGTAATTACAATTTATTGAGATAATTACATATGATTAAACCCTCCCCCAAGCTTATGGCCGAGGACGGGCATAAAGCTTGGAACTTAGAGTAAAAAAGTGTTGATTCCCAATAGCTTTGGTGAAGATATCTGTAATCTGATCAAGAGACCGAACATGACAAACAACAAGATCACCAAATGCAACTTGCTCCCACACAAAGTGGTAGTTAATCTTTATATGCTTCGACCCCTGGTGAAAGACTGGATTGGTCGAGAGAAAGATAGCACTCAAGTTGTCGCAGAGAAGAATTGAAGGTTGTTGAACTGGGACATGCATTTCCTGAAGAAGCTGCTGAAGCCAATTAAGTTCAGCAGCAACAAAGGCAATGGCTCTATACTCCACTTCAGTGCTGGAACAGGAAATAACGTTTTGTTTGCGAGAGAACTAACTGACAAGGTTGCAACCAAATTAGATGGCAAAACATGCTCTGATTTGCAATCATCGGGATCAGATGCCCAACCTGCATTAGAGAAAGTTACTAGCCAAGAATCACATGCCTTCTGGAGAACCAAGCTAGAAGAAATAGTTCCCTTGAGGTATCGTAGAACGCACTTGACTGCACACCAGTGATCATTCGTAGGAGGCATAAACTGACATACTCAGTTGACAACATAGGAGATTTCTGGCCGAGAGATAGTGACATACTGCAGAGCACCAATAATGATGCATTAGAGAGACCGATCAGAAAGAGCTTTACCAGCAGCAACTAGGCGAGATCCAGGTTCACCTGAAGATCAGATAGGGCAAGCACCAGACATATCAATCTGCTTGATAAATAAACTCCTGCTGAGAGAGTTGTAATGAGAAACCCTTACGAGATACTTCAATGCTCAGAAAATAGAGAAGGGAGCCTAGTTCTTTTAGGGAAAAGTCATGATGGAAGAGACTGACAAACTTGTTAATGAAGGCACTATGAGATCCATTGATGACGAGATCATCCACGTAGACAAGAACGTAGACCACATGAGGACCAGACCTCTTGACAAAGAGGGATGGGTTAGAGACACATGCACTAAAGCCGTGATGGACAAGAGATTCGGTCAGCTTCTGAAATCAAGCTCCAGGGTCCTGTTTCAAGCCGTAGAGAGTCTTCCGAAGCCTGAAACACGAGAGGGCTAATCTGGAGCAACAAAACCTTGCGGTCGATCCATAAAAATTGTCTTAGAGAGATCACAGTTAAGAAAGGCATTGTTGACGTCCACCTGTCAAAGAGTCCATCTGACAGAAAAAAAAACCCAAGCTCAACACAAAACAGATGGTAATAGGTTTGACCACTGGACTGAAGGTGTCAAGGTAGTCAACACCAGCTTCCTTATGAAAACCTTTGGCCACGAGACACACTTTGCAACACTCAATGGAGCCATTCAGATTTCTCTTGACTGTGCACACCCACTTACAACCAATCACATTAGTATTCGAGGGATGTGGGACTAAGCCCCATGTCCGATTAGCCATTAAAACATCATATTCATTCAATATTAAAACATCATATTGTTTTTACTATCATTCAATTTCGTTGCTCAGCGGATCCATTCTGTTCGGGGGTGTGGGGACAGGAAACTTGATGATGAATTGTATGAGAGGCAAGAAGTGTAGAGACACTGTGGTATTCACTGCCTCAGTCAAACTGAAAGGCTTTGACTTGTGTTGAGAATTGGGTTTGGACCCGTTTGAGAAAAAGCTCAACTGTGGAATAAACTTGGGATTTGGTGGATAGAAAATAGAGCCAGGTAAATTTGGTACAGTCATCGATAAAACTCAAATAATATCGACAACTAGAAATAGATAAATCGGTGGTAGGACCCCACACATCCGAATGAATTAAATCAAAAGGTTTTAAAGAAATACTAGTTCGGGTAGACAAAGGTAATGTGATTTTTCCCCCAAGTTGACAAGAGCCACATACAGAGTCTAATTTATTACACAAAATAAGTAGACTATAACTCAAAACAAGACGACGAAGGATGAACTCGTGCAGGTGGGCCAGCTGGCGATGCCAACATTGAAGCGAGGTGCGCTCGGTGAGAAATGCGGCAAGGGAATAGGTGGAGGGCTGTGGCAAATGGGAAGAGTGCGGAAGGCGGTAGAGACTGTAGGCTTCCAACGCCGAGCGAATGGTGTTGCGCCACAAGAAGCAGTTTGGAAAATTAAAGCTGAGGTTCGATGATTCTGAACCAGCAAATGCAGTGATTGAAACATTGGTAGAACCAATGGAGGAGTTTTAATCGGGATTCATTGGACCGTAAATTAGGCTGATACCATGTAAATAAGGTAAAAGGAAAGATAGAATAATGGAAAGTGTTACTGTTTCTATTGATGGTAGAGTATTTATAGAATACATACAGTTTGCCAAATCCCATAATAGAGGGGATTGAGGGCTGATTCTACATAACTACTGCAACTGCACAAATACTTATCTAGACTAGATCTCTAGATTAAGTCAAACAGTAATAACAATTTACTAAGATAATTACATATGTTTAACAGTAAGCAACATGTACACGGTTTGCATACCAATCAGATTGCTTATCTTGTTAGAATTTCAAGGAGATTGAAATTCGGCTTACAAAGTGTATCGAGTTCTCAGAAATTTTACAATTCAGAAAGTAATCATATCACAGTATCAGATATTGTTGCAAAGCATGATGTGGTTTCTGCGGACTAATAAATTTGCATAATTCTCCTCAGTTCTTTCAGGATTACATTTCGAATGAGACCATATCTACCAAGTACTGTGAAGTTTAGATGATCTCATCAAGTTTCCCAGTGAGCAGATTATTTCCTAACTTGAGTGTCAACAGAGAATGGCAAGATTTGAGGCTATGAGGTACACCTCCAGACAACCTATTGTATCTAAGGTCCAGAAAAAAAAGTTGTTGAGACCTACAAAGCCGTGTGGGTATGGTACCTCGCAGATTGTTCTCCGACATCTTCAGAACACTTAGTTGGCTGTTCATTCCCAACAATGTGGGAATAGTTCCCTGTAGATGGTTATCAAAAAGCTGTAAATGCATCAAGGATGTGAGATTCTGAAGCTCCAGAGGTATCGTGCCTGCGAAATTATTCACCGACAAATCCAATTTCTTGAGCCGGAGTAACTGTCCCAGCTCCCTTGGAATGTTTCCCTCTAAGCTGTTATCAAAAACATATAGCAATTGAAGATCAGTCATTCGACCGAACGCCTTAGGGATGAAGCCAGTGAAGTAGTTTTCAGAAAGATCAATCTGAATTGCACTTGAGCAGTTCCACAATTCAGGTGGGATTGTCCCATTGAAATGGTTTGTGTACAAGTACAATCTCTTCAAGTGACTCAACTTCCCAAGTTCTTTTGGAAGAGATCCAGTGAATGCATTATCATACAAAGCAAGCATTTCCAACCTAGTAAAATTACCAATTTCAGGAGGTAATTGACCATATAACAAGTTCTTCCAGAGGTTCAAGTCGGTGAGCTTCTCGAGCTTTTGAAGCTCTATTGGAAACGATCCCTCTAGCCTATTGTCAGCCATTGAAAGGACTTCCAAACTCTCACATTCACAAAGACTTGCAGGGATTGGACCTGATAACGAATTCCCCCCGGCCCTGAACTCCCGAAGCCTCTTCAGTCTGCCAAAGGATGATGGAATTGTTCCAGTAAGGTTGTTCCTGTAAACCACAAGCTCTTCAAGTGAAGCTATATCACCAATCTCCTCTGGGATTTCTCCATGAATGAAGTTTTCACACAGATAAAGCTGTTTAAGGGAGGTTAGTTTGGAAATCTGGAATGGGATTGTACTGTAAAAACTGTTTGTGCAGAGGTCTAAAACTTCGATTCCCTCACAAAGAGAGAGACCAGAAGGGATGGATCCAGAAATGAGGTTTTCCGACACATTCAACACGGTCAAGTGAGGAAGGTAACAAATGATTGAAGACAAGGTACCAGATAACTCAAGGCCACTGAGATTAATGGAGTTCACCTTATGATCATTGTTACAGCGTATCCCGGTCCAGTTGCAAGGAATGATATCCAAAGCCCTCCAGCTTTGCAGATTGCTGCTGGGGTCTCTTAAGGAATTTCTGAACTGCAAAAGAATGAGACCCTCTTGATTCACAGATTCAACAATGATGATCATGCAGCAAGTGATAAGCAGCCATAAAAATAGATACGTTTTCATTTTTGAAGATAAAAAAAAGACTAGGCTATGCTAATGAGGTCATGCAAAAGAGAGATGAAGTTCGAGATTTGTTTTCATGGTGGATGCATGGGTTTGATCATTTATATGGGTATCACCAGCATATATTATACTGTTGTATGGGTATCACCAGCATATATTATACTGTTGTTAAAAAGTGAATTGGCCTTCACAAAAATCCCCTTTTAACTACTCCCTCCGTTTCTTTAACATTGGCACCGTTTGACCACTAGTTTTTTCGTGCAATGTTTGACCATCGATAACTTTTGTTATATATAATAATAGACATCATTTGAGATGACGATATATTTCCGTAACGCGTAGTTTCTGAAAAGTAAAATTTAATCGTTTGTTATTAGTCAAAACTAAAGTTATCGGTGGTTAAACATGCCTTCAGAAAATGTCAAAAAAATGGGTGCCAATCTTAAAGAAACAGAGGGAGTATAATTTGACAAAAACAATAAATGAAAACAGAAAGTTAGCACCAACGTTAGTATTATAATGTTCTATTTGTTTTAAAAAAATAAAATAATGTTCTATTTTAAGCTATTATAAATTGATTATTAAATGTTACTTCCTTAATTTCACATGAAAAGTTATGTTTTTCTAAACATATACTCCCTCCGTCCCATCAGTTTTGGCCTATTTACTTTTTCCAAGTCAAACTTTGTAAACTTTGACCCTATATATTAATTAATATATATATATAATAAAAATATCATGTGAGATATTGTTTGATTCATCTGAACATATAATTTTCAAATATCAAATATTTGTGCAAAATTGTTACATGTAGTTAAAGGTATTGATGATCAAACATGATCATTGAAGATCGTGAAAAAGTTAATAAGCCAAAACTGTTGGGACGGAGGGTGTAATTTACTTTTTAAAATGGAGTATATATACAAGACATAAAGTAAGATTTTTAATCCCTTATTATTCCATTTTCATTCTGGCTATTTGGTATGTGAAATAAAAATAGTACTGTAAGTAAAATTTAACTCTTTACATGAAGTAAAAAGGTTATATTTGAAAAACAAACTATTTATGTAAAACGTTAATGTGAAGTATACCTTAATTAATTAGATATTCCCTCTATTGGCCTATTTACTTTTTTCACAATTTTCAATAATTATGTTGGACCGTCAATATCTTTAGCTACATGTAATAATTTTGCATAAAAAATAATATTTAGAAAATAGACATTAAGATAAATCTAACAATATCTCACACAATATTTTTATTGTAGATATAAAATTTTTATATTTAGGATCAAAATTTATCAAGTTTAACTTTGAAAAAATAAATAAGCCAATAATTATGGGATGGAGGGAGTGGTTACGTAAGTTTTATATGCACATTTATGTATCTTCATGCGTAAATGATTACTTTTAAAATTTAAAATTATGGATATACTCCGTATATAAGATGAAATAAAAATATTAACATCATTGTTACTGGTGTTATAACATATGGATGTCTGACCTTAATGGTGAAGGAATAGATGATGGTTTCGTCAACGCTGGTAATGTCCAGCTGGAGGACTTCGAGGGAGAGGTCCTCAAGAGCCGAGATTATCCGGACTACTTGACCCGGAACACGCGAGGCCATCGTCTTCAGCAGCAAATTCGGGCCGGAAAACTTGACCTCCACCTCCGCAACCGCCGTCTTGGAATGCGCAACCAGCTCGTTAACGCTGTCGTTTATGGAGGAGGTGGAAGAGCAAGTCGGAGAAGGCATCCCCGTCTCCGCCACCTGGTGGTGCAGCCTCGGCGGTGGCCCCACGTAAGGGCTGCTCGGCTGCGGGGTTCTGGGGCTTATGGGGACGCTTATTCTGGGACTCAGCGGCGGCTTCCGAGGACTGCTTATTTGTGACGACCTCGGACTCGACGCGATCCTAGGACTCAACACTTCGCTGTAGACTTTTCTCTGCTTCTTTGCCTCCAGCGACTGGAGGACTTGTTGCAGCTCGTCGATGTAGTTCACCACCCCGCCTATGATTGATGCTTGACCACACTATGCACACAATATAAATCAAATGAATTTGGTTTGTCGCTAATAAAGTCACGAGCTTCTATTATAAAATTCAGTGATACACATTAAAGTAGCTCATAATCTTATATATTAAGATGTAGTTTTTTCCTTCACACATATGAGACTCTTAGCTGTTTGAAAATCTTGCAAAACAATCAACATTTTTTTTACTAGACGCAGCATCAAGGTATGTGGGTGCAGAACTAGGATCGCGTCGAGTCCGAGGTCGTCACAAATAAGCAGCTAATGGAGTCCTTGGCCAAGAAAGGAGGAGCTAAGAGCGTAGCTCTGAGCTATAGTACTCCCTTGGCCGGCGAATCATAGGGGTGGTTTGAGCGAAAGCTCGCAAATCCCCAGTTCCTCTGTGTTTGTAAGTAAATCTAGTAAAATGGAGTTGAAGAACGAACGATACGACTCTTTTAAAGATAGCTCATTTTGTAGTAAAATAAGATTTTGTAAAGATTCAGAGATGGAGAAGCCCCTATGATAGGCTGACTCGCGGATCCTTAGTTTCACCAGTATTTGGCAAGTAAACCTAATAAAAATGGTGTTGAAGAGCGAATGGATATCTCTCTTTTAAAAGTAACTAGTTTTATGCCTTCAAACGGATTCTGTGTAATTTTAGATGTGGCCGAGGGAGTAACTTACTCTTTTGACATAGAAACACGGCATCAAAGAGCGCAATACGGTTAGGTGATCATTCATCTGCTTCCTCCGGTTCCTCTCCACCGTAATATGAGTATGAGTCATGCGACCATCTTGGCCGGGACTAGCCAATTCAATGTCCGAACCGGCGGTTATGGAAGCGGAAACATTATTTATGACCTTCGGCCTCTTACACAATCGGGAGGTTTCAGTTTCATTCTGGTCGTTCTCGGAATAATGATCCAGCGTGGGAGTTGTGCTCGAAGACGTCGATCTCTGTGAAACCAGTCTGTTGCCGGTGCCGGCGGCGGTGATAAGGCCGGCCGCCGGTTCGGTATCCAGCGGAGTCACCTGGCTCCAATAATCCCCGGATGAATTATTAACCGCTTCCCACGCCTCGAGAACGCTGAAGATGTCGTCCGGCGAAGTCACGCCGCCGCCCGCAGCCGCAGCCGCCATGTTGCGGCTGACATTAGTGTCGTCGAATTCGGACCGAGAGAAAAACTCGGACAAACTCTCGCTGTCCATGAAGAACACCCTTGATTATCGCAGCAGGAAGTGGAAGGGAGATCTCGCGGAATGCTCAGATAGGCAAGATGATGTTTTTCCTCTTTGGGGTGTCGAGATCAGAGGGAAAAGACAAAGAACAATAAATTGCAGGAGGAGGAAAAGGAGCAAGTTATCGCCATCTTCTGATCATGGGGCCTTTGCTATAATGCCGTTGCTATGATGGGACTGATTTTTGAAGACAAAATTGAGTGGAGCGAAGGCGACATGTGAAGAACCTGGTAGAAGCTAAAAGTGGAATTGCTGTTCGCACTAACTCCGAGGAGAATGGAAGAAACTGAGATGATGTGATCAAATGTGAGGAGCCGTTTGGAGCTTAAGTACTCCATTACCACCCACCGGTAAATTACAGTGTTAAAACTGTAAAAACACCAACGTAATATACTAACTACTCCTTCATTCCAAGTAACACAACCATCTATGCATACTCATATGGTAAAAAAGTGGAGAATTGAATTGAGTTGGTCAAATTCAATTCAAATTTAGAAATAGACAAAATAGAAATACTACCTTATGTCCCGGACTAAGCTGCACGTTTATTATTTGACACTCAACACTGTTAAATTTTGACCAATATTTGAATGAATATATAAACAATAATATCATCGTATGTGATATTGTTGGATTCGTCGTAGTAATTGGTTTCTAAATATAAATTTTTTTATTTGCTGTTATTACACGTAGTTAAACATATTAACGGTAAAACATGCTTCTTGAAAATTTTGAAAAATATTTTGTGAAATTTAGTTTGGCACGGAGGGAGTATTATTCTGGGAGGGCAAAAATGATAAGTACATGGAAGGAGTACTAAGAATTTGTTCTTTTCAGATTTTTTTGGGCCAATTTATTTCAATTCACTATAATTTTAAATTAATGTCATTTATTTTAGTGTGATTGTTTTTGTTTTTATTATATTTAAGTTCAATTCAATTCAATTTAATTTATGTAATTTATTTCAGTTTAGAATTAGGTTGGACATCTTTTTGTGTGGTTTCTCTCTATTTTTGTAGTTACCACTTCATCCGTTTTATTGGACGTAGCACATTTTTTTTTTTATTTTTTTGTTATTTTTGTGAATTTGACTCACTTTTTTTTATGGTAATGTTCCTTCAATTTCATCAACTTATTTTACTTTTTTTGCTTTCTAGATTCAATTCCATCAACACATTTCATTCACCTAAATCTAAACAGTTAAACGTGGTTATTACTCGTTTGCATAAATTATTCATTCAATCCAAGTTCCAACCAAACCAATAAAAAATAATAATTCCTATGCTTCTTATATTTTATAATAATATCATGAAAAGAATTCCTGTGTTTCTTATATTTAATAATATCATGCTGTGCTTTCAGCGTATCAGAATGTCTGATTGTACGTTTCATTATTGACGCTCAGTAGTTTGTTAATTTTAGTATAAAATTACAAATTACTACAACGTATACATGAGTTGATAATATAATATCAATTGGGTTAAATTTTGTATAACATATATGTTTTCACAAAGTTTTGTTTTAGATAGTCTAAACTTTAGACTAGGATTTGTGTAAATACAAGATATTTCATTTGGGATGGGCTTTTTTTTATAAAAAAAATATGCTAATAAATTTAGTGACATACTTTGCAATTATAAAAATACTATATATACATTAAAAAATTCAGATTTTTCATGTTCCATTTTTCTCTCTCGCTAATCGAAAACCGCCACCAGTCGACAGTTTCCGTCAGTTTTCTGCCTAATTTACATAAGAAATTCAACGATCTTCGTCGATTTTCCGTCGGGCCTCTTCTTCTGCTGAAGAGTCGGAGCTCCACACCGTGAAGCCTCCGGCACTGGATCGACAACGATGACGGCGCCGCAACGAACTTGGAATGAGGAGGTCTGCGACAACGGCACTGCGGCGAGCTCGCTGCAGAAAAACTTTGCGACGTCAGCGCTATGACGAGCTTGCAGCGGTGGAGCTCTGCAACGATGAGAGAAATCGATTAGCGCAGGCGGCGGCGATTAGCGCAGGCGACAACGGATAATTGAAGCGTCCGGAGCTAGGGTTTCAGCGAGGGAGGTGATGGTGAAATCGAAGGCAAAGGCGACGGTGGATCTAGGATATTTGCGACAGAGGTGATGTCGGATGAGCCTTGCGGAGGTGAGGCAACAGTGCTTGCGTGAGATCTACGCGCGTCTTTGAGGATGAAGCATGCGCGTGCAGACACGCGCTGGCAACGACGGACGGCGGCAGAGGTGACGGCACACGATGGGCGACTGAATTTCTCCTCATGAGAGGTGAGGTTTAATATTGTTTTTTACTTTTTCAAAAACTTGCTGATGTTTAATATTCAGTTTATCCCAAGCATCATATGATAGAAATTGTTTGCTTTTTGGATGGTGTTGTCAACCGGGGATATTGAAGAATTTTAACTAACATAAATCCAAGTTGTCTAAAAATAACATGCTAATATTATAATATGTTACTGATTTAATTCTTTACTATATATAATCAATCATAA
>JAULKK010000006.1:2371488-2383232 GCA_032355705.1 Rubia peregrina
GGTCTGGGTCTTATTAGACCCGACCCAGACCCGACCCATGATCATCCCTAGTGGTGGCAAAGAGTGTGATGGAGAGCGTGGAGAGGGTGATGGTGGTTGGCGAAATGGTTGAAGGCATATTTATTTGTCATTATGAGTTCCGGTCCAACAGCCCGATTGGTGAGTAACGCTGAAATATGACTCGGAGTTTATATCGGCACAATTCATCATAAAGTTATGATTTGTTTAGCAATTTTCTGATTTTACAGAGTTATATTAGCACATTCAGATTAAAGGTAAGGTTAGAAAAATATTTAACCTTTTAATTAATTATAAAATGACATATCTAGTGGTTAGATGGTCTAAAATAAGATTTTGTGTATTTTAAATAATAATAATAATAGATAAATTAAATAGAGAATGTCTCCGGTTAGACCAATCATAAAAAAACTCAAATTTTAAATTTGAAGGTCAAAATAAAATTATTCATATGTTGAAATTCATTTTTAAAAGGTTATTCATAATTATAGGCACCATATTGCAATAAGTAGATATATAAATATCAAATTACTCTATTAAACATGCTAATAAAATGACTCTATCTAACAGTTAGTCGATCTAAAATAAAATTTTGAGATGAAAATGGCCTAAATTTTGTTACTACCCCTGTTTCACTATGTTCGTCAGCACACCTTTACTTGTTTTTTTATGCAGCTACTATGAAATATTTACTCATGGGTAGGACAAACTCTTTTATTCCGCAAGTTGAAATGTGTGGAGAGTGAGTGAGTATAATGAAGAGTTTAATGAATGATTCACTTTTTGGCACCAAAGGATATGTGACAAAATTAGAAAAACATACGAAAATGGTAGTTTGTCAATTTTAAGAAAACAAATAGAGTAATTAAAACGATTCTTGATACTCCCCATGTTCGTTTAATTGTGGCACATCACTTTTTGACACAATTTTTTAGAAAATAATAATTATTATGTGGAACAAAATGAATGAAAGGTAGAACAAGTAAAATTAATGGTGTAAATTATCTTGAATTATGCTATCATTAGAATTTGCCAAAATAAAATAAGAGTGAAGTGCATATATAACCCTACATAATTCACCTAAGTGTAAATATAATCGTGTGATAATTTAAAGTGCAAATATAATCCTATATAACTAGTGTATGTGCAAATATAACTTTTTTTCAACATATTTTGGTCGGGATTTTGTGAAAATACTATTTTACCCTAGGAAAATATTTTTTAAAAAAAATATGAAATGTCTATGATACCCCCAAGCCCTAACCTAACTTTCATTACTCTCTTTTCTCATGCCACCTTCCTCTTTTCGCTGATCTCTTTCCTTCCTTTTTTTTCCTGCCGCCTCACCTTCTCTAATCTCCTTCCTTCCTCCATCCTTCTCTTGAAGTCCGCCACCGCGCCACTCCCTCACCGCTGAACCCATCGTTCAGCTAGCGAAGGGGAAAATTTGTGGGTCAATGCTCAATAACCGTGCAAAACGCATGGGGTGAGGCGGTGAATGGAGAGGGAAATATGTGGCCGGCACGGTGACAAGGTGGTCAACGGCGATCGGGGGGTGAGGTCGTGGGAGGAAATCTGGCATTAGGGGTGAGGTCATCGTCCAAAATTTGAGGTCAGAGGGGAAAATATGAGGTCGTCGGTGGCGGTGGGGGTTAGGTCACGGAGGGTGAGGCGAAAAGGGAGGCGGAACCCTATCGAGGGTGGGGAATCTCTGGTCGTCGACGGCGACGGGGGTGAGGTGGAACCCTAGCGGTGTGGGGAAGGCTAACGACAGGAGGTGGTGGATGGTGGTGGCGGGAACCCTAGCTGCGATGGAGGTGGCAGTAGAGGTAATGGTGGCGGCAGCGGAGATGGAGTGACGGCGACGGTGTGGTGAATGCGATGGAGCAGTGACGATGGTGGAAGTATAGTGGTGGGTCAAAGGAAAATTGTCTTTCAAATTTTTGTTTTAGGTTGAAAGGAAATTTTGGTCATTTTCGATCGGTCAATGACCGAAAATGGCTAGTCAATGTCGAAATATGGTGTTTAGGGTTATATTTGCATTTATGCAAAGTAGTTGGGGTTGTTTTTGCACTAAAAATTATCTCATTGTTATATGTGTCTTTATTGAAGTATATAAAGTTATATTTGTATATATCCCATAAAATTAACATTTCAAAATGAAAAGTGTGTCAATAATAGTTGAATGGAGGGAGTTCGTACCACGTGACTGCCTCCCTTAATCACGTGCCTTTCCCCCCCTTTCATTTTGGAATTTTCAACTGTTCTTACTCCATATTCCCGCCAAAAACAGTAGCATCTTCTTCTCTAGAAGCGGCTGATGCCTACACAGTATCAACCACTTAAAAAGATTGATGAGAGAGAAATAATTATCTGAGCACCACTGACGGTCCACATCGGCGTTCTTCCGCCGCAGCTCATCCACTACCGTTTCTTTCTCGGTCGGAATTTCAATTTCTCCGATCAGACTGGGCCGCCGCAATTCAGCCTCCTGGAATGGCGGAACCAGTTGATTACTCGAAAACGGAACGGATTGTACTGGTAATAGATCTCCGTCCGGTATTTGCTCTTCAGAATCCTAAATCCTACCTAAACGCCATCGTTTGCTCCATCCAGCGCCTCCTCAATTTCCCCCCTCTCTGCAACTCCCTCTTCGCCTACCGGCTCTTCTTCTCCTCCCTCCCTCCGCTGCGTTCCGCCTCCGTTGTTCACCGCCTTCTTCCCCACCCGAATTTGACTTCTCTCTCCTTCGATTGCCACTCGCAAACCCTAATTTCCCTCCTGAAAGTTCTGGATTCTCTTTCCGCCGCACCAATTGTGGACGAATCGTTGCAAGGGAGGCCTCTCGCTTCGCATACAGCTGGATCGCTTCTTCAATTGGTGCATGATTATTACTGGGAAGGAAAAGGTAATAATCATTTCCCCCATGTCCGATCTAATTTGGTTGTTTTGTTTTCGCCTATTAGTTTCCTAGATGTAGATGAGAAGCCTGGAGCTTCCAGTGGGTCCCACGAATTGTTAGAGAATTTTCGTGTTGTGTTTGGCGGTGTGATTGATGCATTTACCCATAGGCATATCCATTTTAGTTGGGTTAATGTTATGCATGAGGTAGAGGTAGAGGGTAGGTACAGTGATATTGGAACTGAATTAGGAATGTTTGAGAAGGGGATGGGAAATTTAGGGTGTGGAATTTGTTCAACGGATTCACTTGTGCTAGGATCTGCTTTGGTTCCTTTTAGATTGATATACCCAAAAATTGGTGTTCCATTTAAGCTTTTGAATGTGAATGGGTCGTACAGGCTCAGTGATGTGCAATTGAACCTTGGAATATTGGATGTGGATGGCAATGCTTTGGAATGTAACTGCTGTAATCTTGAATTGCTGAATTTGAACACCATGTCTGGTCAAAAGTCTGATGGTGGATGGAGCTCTGTAGAGTTTGGAGGTTTGCAAAGTGTAGGGTTTGGTGCGAGTGAAACCTTTTGGGATCGCTTTAGTGATGGTACCGTCAAGCTTTCCATCAAGGCTATACAGAAGTTCAATGAAGGGGAGAAGATTGCAGGGGTTTTGCCTGGCATCATTCTGGTGAAAGAGTTGTCGGGAGCTTCTAAGAGGCGGAAAAAAGGTTCTGGTGATGAACATTTTGCTGATAGAATTCTTGATATACTATCAACAGAAACGGATGGTGTTTCTAATCACAGTCCCGTGCCCATCTGGCAGATTATACTGAGTTTTTTGTGTAGTGAAGGTTACAGTGCCCTGGTTTCCATTGCAAATAGTAAAGGAGATAAAGTTCTTGGTATTCTCAAGCCTTTCACTGCTCACTCAGCTCTCCTCTCAATATTAAGCGATGATTGCCATAGAGATGAAGTGTGCATTGCATCATTTATTAGTAAAGTTCAAGATCTTTGTGTTGAACCAAGCAACTCAAATTCTCCCTCCTTCTCAGTTAACAATATCTAAATCACCACTACTGAAAATTAAGAAACATCAAACAGAAAATGAGAAACATCAATAACAATATCTAAATCACCACTACTGAAAATTAAGAAAAAATACAAATTCTCCTTCCTTCTCAGTTGCAGGAGCAGTGAGGCAAGTTTTCTTTCACATATAAGAAACAACAGCAACAACACAAACATTAGCACAAATCCATAAGAACAACTCACCAAACACAAAAAAAAATAGAGAAATGTCCAAATATTACTTAGTATAACCTACACAAACCCAAGAATATCACAAGAACCAAAGTTTTTTTAAAAAAAAACAAAATATGCACACAAACCACAACGAAGACATTACATGCGAAGATAAACACAAAACACTTCTATTTTTTAATTGATTTTTTTCAAATATAATTTTCAAAATTAATTTTAATTTTTAAAATTTATTTTATGAAGCATAATTAAAAAAGTATATGTTTTTAAAGAATGTAATTTTAAATTTAAAATATCTAAAATTTAATTTATATTTTAAAAAATAGAAATCAGATTTTTTTTGCAATTTCCCCCATTTTTGGATGTTTAAATAGCACAAAATAATTTTCAGAAATTTAAAAACTGCTTTTTTTAATTAAAAATTTTGGTTGGGACAGGTGGTACCACCAGATTGGGTCTCGTATCCCAATCAGGTGTAATTTTTTTTTAAAAAAGGATCAAAGCGGTGTCACGTGGCCCTATCATAGAGTGTCCCGTGACACCCTTGGTAAAAAACAAGCATATAGCCAAGGCCCACATGTACATGGGTGCTGCTGCTACGGGTTCGCAAAAAATTGAGTGCAGGTTCAATTTGCCAGTCCGGAGCAGCGAGCTGCATCAATGCAACCCGCTCCGAACCCCCATTGCAGGGATTTTCGGTCCTGGTTCAGACTCAATTTTTAATTGAGCCCGTTTCGAGCCCTCAATGTACATGCTCTAAGAGCACATAATGGTTCATTGTGACTCCTTAAAAATCACTCTGGTACATCTTCATTTGTGAAATATCAATCAATCAATACACTACTTATTTTATATTTTAAATTAAAATAAATTTAAAATAAAAAGGAATTATCTAATAAGTACTTATCTAAGGAGGTTAATTGTTGATAATTGATTCTTATCCTGTCTTCATGAAATTGATAATGTGACACTTAATTAATCTCTCTTTGAGGACTCCGGTCGTATTCGATGCGCACGAGGTACTAACTCACCGCTGACGAATTTCTATCTTTAATATTACAAAATGAACCTTAATCTCTTTCATATTTACGAAATGGCCATAGCATTATGAGTAATGAGTACTTTGATAATAATGCCGTTTACTAACAATTTGCTAATCTTTCAATTACCTTTTAAGATCTTATTGTTTTTCTTAACTGTGAATTCATAATATTGATGTATGACTATATGATGAACAAAACTGAACAATTAACTCAAAAAGAATTGAGTGAATTTTTAACTAGAAGGATAAGTAACGGTTTGTCTTTTATTGTTTTCTAATACGAACTCATGATTTTTCAGTGCATGAGTAAACATTTTACTATGTTGTTTTAGAAGAAACGATAGATACTAGTTATATTCTTTCTATTCCCTTAATTATGTCATGCATATATTTGGTGTCTCGTATTTAATGATTCAATTTAAAAGAACTTGTATTTGATAAAAAGATGACGTGTAAATTATCCCGCTACTCTCACATTTTACATTAAAGATCATATTTTCAAAGAGTAATTCTCAAATACCTTCAAAGACGGTTGATGATGAAATATAGATGGAAGCGAAATAGGGTATCTTGCTTTTCCTTTTAACTATTAGAGGCTGTTGATAGGCCATATGTCCCTAATCCATATTCTATTTTCCCTTTTTAAAATTGCAATATAAATTAAGAAAGAACCCTTTTTTAAAAGGCAATACATCTATTGAGATTAAAATAAATTAATAGGTCAAACGATATGTTGTCATAAGAAACATCATATTTTTAAAATTATAGTCATCTAAATATAAATAAAAAGGGTAATAAATGGTAGTGAAGCCTAATATCCCATTATATCTCCGAACAAAACTTGGCAAGAAATAAAAAAAGTGTTAGAAGAAAGTGCATATCCAAAGGTCGTATGTTAGAAAAGAGAAGAAAAAAAAACAACAGGTGCACAACTCTAATTTCCCAAAACCCGAGGGGCGCAATTGTCCACCCCAGAAACTAAACGAGGATGCACCAGAAGAAGCATGGTCCAGCGCGCGCAGGATCCAGAACCCCCAGGAGCCCTTAACGTACGCCAATCCTTAACATGCGCACATTAAAAAGGAAATACTCTAGAGGGTGGTGAAAATACTTAAGGTTACGGACTTCGTTTCTTCATCATTTCCAGACACACACTCTCTGTTTTCGCTCTGGATTAGCCGGCGCCGCACCGCCGACCAAAGCCCTAGTTTATAGACATCCTTTCATCCATGTCGGCAATTCTGCGTCTCCGATCGTATTCTCCGAAGGTACTCGTCTACTCTCGGCTATCTCCAAGTCCCTACTCTGTGTCTGCGTGTTTTTTTTGGGGTTAAAAATCCGTTTCTTTCTTGTTTTCTGTACCGTTGCCAAAATTCACGGTTTCTCCGGTGATTTTTTCTGTTGCATGTGGTTTAGTTCCCTTAATTCCAGTAATAAGTGAAACCGAATTGGATGTGCTTTTTGTGTGTATGAATCAGCTGCTACTCTGTTTTTTTTGGGGGTGTGTGTGTACTCACTGATTTCAGTTTATCTGTTTGGAAAAGTTAGCTGTTTTTTATACTGATTTTTGAGCATATATTTGAGATGTTTATATCAGTTTGCGGAGAAAGGATTAGCTTGATTATTGTTTAATTTGGTTATGATGCTATGTTGTTTGTAACCTTAGGTGCAGGATCATTTTAAGAAGGCTTGTATTGATACTTGTGCCTTGCAGGGGTTCTGTGTTTGGATAGGATGAGTGTTGGTGGTATTGCTTCTTTAGATCATCTCTCGAGAGTGTAATGCTACTGATAGTTTCGAACAGTTTGTAATTAGGTTAAGTCTTGTTAAAGTATCTGCAATGGATCGCTGTGACACATCGGGTTTTGTTAGCGGAGGATGCTCGTGGTCCTTTAAGGTGTTATGAATTAGGCTAATTTATTCTTAGGTTTTTAGGTAGTATCTGTCCATTCAGTGTAGGGAAGTAGGGAACTAGGCATAGCTGGTTGGGTTAATAGACTGTTGCTGGAGTACATGGACAAGGCCCCTCTGTATTATAATGCGAATTTGTCCGGACTGAACAATTTAGGTAATGTTTGGTCAAATGACCATGAAGCACCTGTATTCGGGTTAGATGTCTCTGGTCCTTCGAACCCTCTCAGTGGTAGCAAGAGAAAATGGGACGATGCTGATGAACCTTCTGGGTTTCTTGGGTTGAGCTTGTCATCAGGGAAGGATATAGATGATGAGTCCTCCATTGATCTTAGCCTAAGCATTGATTTCCCGGTAAGTCAAAAGACATCTAATCTGAATCAGACTACTTATGGTTATGGAAAAGCATTGGAGTTTAAGAGGCCGGATATAGACCTTGAGTTGAGTCTGTCAACTGCAGCTACTGAATCAGATATCACTTCTGTTACTCAAGGATTGAGTCATTCTCTGACTGATTTGGAAGGTTCATCATCATCTCAATGGAAACGTGGCCTTGGGACGTTTACTCTGGTTAACCCTGTGAATAGCCAGAATGATCCCATCAGAGCTGCAACTGGCGTCTCACTTGCTGCAGTGGAAGCACCCAAGGGTGCCGTTTCAGGTGCTCCTCCGACAGTTAAGCAACAACGTCGTGCCAATGTGAAAATTTGTAGATTTGAAGGTTGCACGAGAGGAGCAAGAGGTGCCTCGGGACTTTGCATCGCCCATGGGGGTGGCAGGAGGTGCCAGAGAGCCGGGTGCCAGAAGGGTGCTGAAGGCCGGACAGTGTTCTGTAAGGCTCACGGAGGGGGCCGGCGTTGCCATTTTCTCGGATGCACTAAGAGTGCAGATGGGCGTACAGACTTGTGCATAGGCCATGGAGGCGGTAGGCGCTGCAACAACGAAGGATGCACTTGTGCAGCTAGAGGTAAATCCGGACTGTGCATCCGTCACGGGGGTGGCAAAAGGTGTAAGATGGAAAACTGTACTAAGAGTGCTGAGGGGGTTTCTTCTCTCTGCATCTCCCATGGCGGGGGTCGTCGGTGCCAATATCCTGCCTGCACAAAAGGCGCTCAAGGAAGCACGAAGTTTTGCAAAGCGCATGGTGGTGGGAAAAGGTGTACATACTTGGGATGCACCAAAGGCGCTGAAGGCAGCACACCATTCTGTAAAGGGCATGGTGGGGGTAAGAGGTGCACATTCGAGGGCTGTTCAAAGAGTGTCCATGGAGGTACTTCGTTCTGTGTCAGCCACGGCGGAGGGAAGAGGTGTTCCATGGTTGACTGCACAAGGAGTGCGAGAGGGCGAACTAACTATTGCGTTCGCCATGGCGGTGGTAAGAGGTGCAAATTTGCAGAATGTACCAAGAGTGCTCAAGGAAGCACTGACTTTTGCAAGGCTCATGGTGGAGGCAAAAGATGCTGCTGGGGACTAGTTGGGTCTGATTTTGGTGGTCAAGCTGTGGCTGTGTGCGATAAGTTTGCTCGTGGGAAAGCTGGACTTTGTGCTGCTCACTCTACCCAGATGCAAGAAAAGATGATTAGTGGCGGAGGTGTTTCGACTCCTGAACTCCAAAACCCGCTATCGGGACTTGTCAATGGCTCAGTCATGTGCTCTGGTGAACAGTCATCGGTTGAGAAGAGGCCGCAAGAACTTTCATTGCCGGAGGGACGGGTGCACGGAGGAAGCCTGATGGCGATGCTCAGAGGTCATGCATTCTTCTGAGTTTGCGAAACCTGGGATCTGTCTCTTTATACGGTTCTTGATTTGGCCAGCTTGTTTGTTACATGGGAAATATGGGTGTGAAAGCGTACTAGTAGTGCCTGATGTCAATGGTGGGTCATCAATAGTGTGCATGAACTCTTTGTGAAGCTTAGTATGTTAAAGTTTGTCATTGTCAGATGTACAATGATGTAATTACTTAATTGTTAAACAGTAATGTTGTTCTTGTGAAAACCATATTGCTGTATTAATTGTTATAGCCTTGTTTGAAATGGTGTTTGCATGCTTGAGAAAAAATAGATTGCCAAATAGTAACAGCTTACAATTCAAAATTACCAGCTGTCCAAAAGGAAACAAGACTATTGATCAGTTATTCAACCTACAACAGGCTAATGATAGATACTGAGATACAAAATGAAGTACGATCTAGCGAGAGCGAAATACAAGGGGTTCGGAAAGAAGAAAGAAACAAACAAAAATTAAGAACGGTAGTTCTAATACACGCGAGCAAGGATTTAGCCAGGAGATGATGACAGGTGATTCCAAACTTTCAGCAGATGATGAGCGTGCGAGCTCCCATATCTTGCGATTTTGTGCGTTCAAGCAATTGTCTGGTAATTCTTGTCGCCAATCTAAACTTTCCTGACCTGAATGTTATGAGTCGAATGGAACCGCCAGATGGGTTGTCTGCCACTTTGAACAAGGGCTACTTGTTCTCCTTCCTTCACCATTCCTTGTTTCTATAATTTGACAACGAATTGCAGTAAGTCAGAGTGCACTAAAGAACTATGAAGAACTACAATTTTTAGCAGCATGAGATATGCCAACCAAGTTCCGGAACACTATTTTTTCTCAACATATCAGGAAAATCAGAGTTTAGAAACATTATATCAAGAGAGAAAAAAGCTATGACCAAAAACCTCACCTTCAACAAAGTCAATGCATTGGAGAACGTCTCCTCAGCATCATCTACGAACTCCATATAAATTGGGCAAACACCTTGATACAATGCCAGCCTCTGTTGTACTCTCTTCCTGCATTCCAATAAGCAGACACAAGTCAAATATTCGTCAACAATTTTGCTCATGATGATATTCCATCAATTTATCGTTAGTAAAATCACTTACTCATTTGTAAAGGCAAATATGGTGCCACAGGGCCTGAAGTGGCTCAGTAGGATGGACATGAAGCCAGTTCTAGTAAAGACGACAATTGATGTTCCAAGAGTGTTGGACATCATTGTGGCATGGTATGCAAACATTTCGCTCATATGATTCTGTTAATACGGAAAACATTCATCAGAATTGACCCAGATTTAAAGCAACAATCATTGTTATTACATTGGTAAACTCACAAGGATGCAAGCACACATATTCAGATGCAAATTAGCACATTAAGATGAGAAAGAATTAAGGTAACCTTGAAAGCATGACCAAGATTATGTGGCTTTTCTCCACCAGAAATAGTTGCTTCAGTCCTCAATGAGACGGTGTGCATAACTTTCACTGCTTTCAAAGGGAACCTTGAACACAAGTGAAATGAAAATTTAGTCAAACAATAAAAGAACAAGACTACAGTCCATATACAAGATAAGTATGAAGATTCAAAAAGCAGGATGCACTTCTCGACCATCAAAGGAAATGCATTGCCAAAGAACTAACTTGACAAACAAAATGTTCATGACAACGATCATGCATTGCCCTGACATAATGCACTGCCTATATCATATTTTATGAAACCTGAAACTAGTTATCTTACTTTCCATGAGCTGTTTCTCCAGAAAGCATAACTGCATCAGCACCCTCTTTGACCGCAATAGCGATATCTGATACCTCAGCCCTGGTAGGTGTTGGGTGAACAATCATGCTTTCAAGCATATTAGTGGCCACAATAACAGCCTTCCCCATACTACGGCATATGTTGATAATTTCTTCCTGCAGTGACATGCCTTGAGAAGCTTGAACATGAATATGTACAAGTCATAGGGAAACTATCATTGGACCTAAAAACATTACCTGCAACAAGGGAACCTCCTCAATTGGCAGCTCAGCACCAAGATCACCTCTTGCAACCATTGCCTGACATTTAATAAGTCATAAGTCAAGATTACCCAATATTAATATGACCGGAGAAGATGACAATTATTTTTTTCTCTGCTATGAGATACAACATCAGTGATGGTAGAATGGTTTATTATCACCTGGCTAAAATAAATGAGCAATATATCTGTTTCAGCTACAAGGGATGGTGCTAATTTTGCACCAGGAAAAGGACTGACAGAGAAGAGAGATCTAAATAGTTACCCCATCTGAGGCAGTGATGATAGAGTGCAAGTTCGGAATGGAGTCAGCACTTTCAATCTTTACAATGACATGAATATCAGCATCACAGCCTGCAGAGTCCACAGGGCAATAATAAAAATTATAATCCAAAGTTCAAAACAAGTTGGGCCATGGCATAATTTTATCAACTTTTTTGAAGAAAAAAAAACCAAGACAGGCAACAGATAATGAAGTAGTAAGCACTCTTACTCTTAAGGTAGTTCTTCAATTCGTGGACCACAGCAGCATCTTTGACAAAGGAAACAGCATAGAAGTCTACCTTATTGTCTACTCCAAACTTGATGTCATCCCAGTCCTTTTCTGCAGGAAAATAATAAGCAAATCTTGAGCAGCGATCGCACACACATTAATTCATTAATTCAAACTCAAGATAACAAAATCCACTTCAATAAAAGATTTTGATAACTAATTCTGACCAGTGATTGATGGAAGTGTAGCACTTTTGCCTCGAACATTCAAATGGCGCCTAGATTTGAGCTCTCCACCATCAACAACTTCACATTTAACTGAATC
>JAULKK010000006.1:2439945-2460034 GCA_032355705.1 Rubia peregrina
GGGAACGACGGGGCAGAGATGGAGGTGTGGTCGGAGAAAGGGAACGATGGGCGGAAAGAATTAGGGAAAGAAATGGGGAAATGGAAAAGAATTAGAAATTTTTAATTGAAATATATTTTTTAATTATAAAATTATGAAAATACCCTTGGCTATATCGGAAATAATACCGGATTACCTGAAAACCAACCAGAATATGGTTTTGAGGACCAAAAATTTTACTTTGAATTTGTGGGGTATTGAAAAAAATTGTGATTTTGCTCTCGGGGATCAAAAGATGGTAAAAATGCTATGTTGGGACTTGGGACCAAAAAAATAATTTAGCCTAAAATAAAAAAAAAGTCATAGACTTACAAGTACACACCAGTTCCTAATTCAAAATGAACAAATCAACAAAAAATGAAAACAAAAGGTCACACACAGTACCACTAACAAATACATATTGAATACTGGCAAATTCAATATATAAGTAAACAATTACCCTCACACAAAACAAATGCAAATGGAAAAAAAACATGTATTTTTCTTATCTTGACAGGTCGCACAAGCTTTCGCCTTCAAATCCTGATGTTAGGATGTTTTTGTTAACTTGTGGAAATCTTGGCCCCTTCAGACAGTCGAATTTGGTTAGAAATCTGGTTGCATTTTGATTGAGTAGTAGAAGAAGTAAGATCATGTAAAGAATCAGAATTGTGTTTATAGTTATGGTTAGTGATGCGTTCAATTTTTATTTTTTGTAGCAGACTGTGTGATCATTAATACTTTGGTAATATTAATGAAGAAATACTTTTTGACTTTACATACAGATGCTCTCTTTAGACAAAGTCTTGCGCGAGAACGTCTCACGGCGAGACCAAGGATTAATGTGTAATATAATGAAGTTTAATTAGCGATGGGGTTCTAAATATAATTTAAGAATATTTTGGAGAGTAAGGAGGGATCTGGGTGCAAATACTACTTTGGGAGGTGTTGGGCATAAATAATTGGAGAATTAATGATTCCGGGTCATAAGAATCTCGAGGGTCAAGAATCCGGGTCGGTAAAATTCGCGGATAAATTTTTCCCCTCATTTCCGCGCAATGCGCTTGTTTTGACTACCAAACTTGATGTTTCATATTTAGTTGCTGATGTTTCAACCAAATCTTGTGATGTTTCTTCATAATTCTTTTTTCCCCGCTAAAATCACGTGTTTTAAAGTTGAATTTTAATCTCTTATTGTAAATCTTGAATTTGCATGTTAAATTGTTGACGCTTATACATGTTGACACTAGTTAGTGATATTTTATTATGTTAAACTTAGTTTATAATTTATACTTCCATTTAATTGATGTGTTAGTTTTACAGTGTTTCTTTTAAAATTTGATATTGATGTTTCTTTTCTTCCATAATGTTGTTTTTATTTTGTGTATCATTTGATGTTTCAAAGGTGCCATTTATTTTTTAATATTTTAATATTGATGTTTTATTTTACCAGCATTTGTGTCACATTTTGATGTGACACTTGATGTTTCAAACATTATGTGTGTATAAGTTTTTATAATGTGTTTTTAGTGTATTGGTTTGATGTTTATATATTCTAATTTTATGTGTGTGTATATATATATTCTAATTTGATGTATATAATATTTTTTAAATTTGATGTTTTAACTTTTCTATGTGTATCTTTAGTATTTTCATTTGATGTACATTTTTAGTGTATTTATTTGTCATTTAAATATTTTTAAGCTAATAAATATTTAGTGTGTTTATTTAATTTTTAATTATCTTTATTTGATGTGTATATTTAGTATTTATTTGATGTTTAACTATAATCTAGTGTATATTTAGTTTTTTATTTGATGTTTATTTTATTATTTTAATATGATGATTTAAATAATTTTATTTGATCTTTTATAATTATAATTTGATGTGTTAAAATTTAAATTATACTTAAATTACAATAAATATAATCTAAATAATTGTTAACAACAAGTAAAAATGAAGCCCATCTAACTGGGCCAAATAATTCCATGAGTCCAGAAACAGGTTAAATGACATTTTCCAGATTTGGAGTTTGGTTTTTTGAGCTTACCAAAAAATGGAGAATCGAGAAAAGGAAAACTCGTCGGCATCGACGAAAGAACACACCGGAAAACTTATCAGACATATGTCAATGGTAGAATAGACTACCGTCCAACATGAAACACAAATCTAGCCAACGGGAAGCATAAATTTAGCCGACGAATGCGATGAAAACTCAGCAACGTCTGGATCTGAAATTAAATAGAATGACGCATTGTTCCATACCCGATGGCCGAAAGTGCGATGGTGGTGAAGACGATGGCTAATATGACTGGAATGGTTGCTAATATGACTGCAACGATGGTGAATACGGTGCTAAAATGGTGGCGCAAGGTGGCAAAGTTCAAATCTATTTTCTTTTTTACATAATTGCAAGTTAGTCCTTTACTTTTTTGCCTAGTGGAAAAGTTCAAATCTATTTTCTTTTTTACATAATTGCAAGTCAGTCCTTTAATTTTTTGCCTATTTTGAAAGGAATCCCGAGCCTCAAATAATTGAGGATTTAACCTCAAATTTAGTTTTCCCCTGCTCCATAATTTGTAGTAGCCCTTGGTCTCACCATGAAACAGTATCGAAGGAGACAAACTCAAAGTTAAAACATCTATAAGAAACTAAAACACGAGTAGAAGGACCGAGTGACCTCAACCCCTGAAGTAAGGAAAAAATTGTCAATGTGTCCACGCGTCCAGCTAGTATGATGATCCGGACCGGTCGGACTGACCCCGCATCCACCCCATTGAGCAGATCTGACCCACAGATGATCTCCATTGTCTGCGACGTTTTCGTCAATCACCAATGCAGAAGAACACCAAAACTGCCTATATGTTCAGCCCAATTTGGTGGCCCGGTCGATAATACCCAACCCACATTTGACCCATATCAGATGGAATTTACCCACAAATTATTTTCGTTGTCTGTGACGTATTTGCAATAAAATACAGACACCAAAATTTTCACTTACTATCGCCGGGTTTGAGAAGGTTCCCCAAACTTAGTCAGGCAATGAACTTAGTTGAGGTCCAGTGAAATGGCCTTGTCTGCTTCATCTCTCACCGTTGATCATGCCGATGTTCTCTAACTTTGCAGGGATGTTGCTGGCCTGGCCAGAGTTCAGTTAAAATTGTCGAAAATCAGCTGGAGTCGCCCGAAACCTATTTGTCGTGTAGAAGACCAAATCTGGTCTCGTACTCATTGCTTGGACGTTGCTAGCATTGCTAGAGCTCCGCCGGACAAGTCAGAGATCCACTGGATGAGCCGGAGCTCCACCAGATTTGCCGAAACGCTAGTTCTCACGCATCTGAGCACGTCCGATCACCCTGTTCTACTTTGAGACGTCGATGGCCTAGCCGTGGTTCCACCGGATCCGCCGAAACTCTGTTGAGCTCGCCAGGAATTTTTTTGTAGCCCAATTGACCATATCTGGTGGCCTTCTTCCTCGCTGGACCAGCCCTCCATTTTTAAATAGAAAATTTACTATTTTTTAATAAGTTCGGTGGGATTTATTAAATCCATTTTCCGCGTATTTGATCTGGGATGGGACAAATTTTTTTAAAATATCTATTTCATTTTTTTTATAATACTAGCACCAGTGATAAAAATAATATCATACACGTTCTACAATTCATCCATATTTGTCAAATTGATGAACCGGTGCATTGAATTCATATCGGTGCTAAAAAAATTTACCAAACAATTACATTCCGGTGCTAAGAATTGCTATGCTGGTTCTACAATACAGGACAATTCTAAGATAAAATAGGCACCGGTCCAAAATGACACCCAGTGCTAAATAAATGAGCACCAATGTGTATTTCAACATACCGGTACCCATAATCTTTAACTGGTCATGGTTTTTTGAACACCGGTATAGAATCCAACTAGCACTGGTACATAAAGATACCGTTGTTCATATTTAGTATGGACGGTAAGCGTTACCGGTGCTCAAAACAGTGTAAATTTGCACCGGATCAGTTAAGACACCGGTATCTCAGAGGTACCTTTGTGGTGAAATATCGGTGCCTATGGGATATTTTCCAATAGTGACTTTAAAATTTGTCAATATATTCTTTGTGAGTTTAAATAATTTTCAAAGCATATCTTTACTAAGACGAAAATAATAAGGATACCAGAGCCACTAAGCAATGTTGCATAATTCAGCAATATTGCATAATTCAGCAATATTGCTAAATGGGTTTAATGATCACTTGGTCACCACTCACAGGTTCACAGACTTTGGAATGGCTGTGAAGTGTGAACTAACCCACCTTCGGGAGTGTATTTTGAAAACTTTACCTTTGTAAGTCCCACAAGGACCACCATAACGATTTCGTTTTGCAAAAGAGTAAAACCATGTCGCTTGAACCTCTGGACAGACTGCTCAAGCTCTTCCAAACGTTATCTAGCATTTCAGTCCTAATATTAAACACTACTAATAGGAACTATGACTTTCCCTCAGTTCCACGTAAAGCATCCATGTTTCTTTACATTGTTTTACTACATCAACATATGACTCTTCAAGTAAAACGGGAAGGAAGCATAAGAGTATAACACAGTACTGGGATACAAAGTATTTAGTTATAAGACTTGGAATTGAAGTCCATGTGGCAGCTATACACTACTGAGTCCTGCACTGAAAATGGGAACCCTCCCCATTTGAAGTTATTGTCTTTGGTCTGCATTTCTTGTTCCAACTGAATGTTATTCCCAGAAGAAGAAGCTGGAATTGGAAGAATAGGAGTCCATGATAAGCCGCTGCCGATTGAATTCATCGCATTGGTTTCTGCTGCCTTGTTAGCGTTATTGGGATTGTTGATGTTTTCAGGAGCAGCACTAGTGTTAGAACCGGTGCAGCTATGGCGTTGATCTGGTTTGTCACTCTTTTTGCTGAGGAATCTACCACCACACCCTCTGGCTCTTCTCAGAGCATGCAAGTGCCTAGATTCGTGGAGGTATGGCTGCATACTCACACAACAAACACACATAGCTTTCAGTTTCATAAAATTTAATTAGTAATACCATTATTTGAGAATTTGTCACAATCTTGTTTTTTTAATGTATACTCAACTAAAGTGGTCGGTGCATCGAGCAAATGACAAAAAATATGAAGTAAACAGTGAGACGGAGAGTATTGAACAGATAATAACATGAATGAACCAACCTTTCTCGATCTTGCGACTTTGTTCTGTAATTCAGCCTTTGCTCGAAATTGTCTCCGCCGTAGAATCCCACGGTACTGCTTAGCATTCACGTACACAGGCTCCTCAGGCTCAGCCAACTCAAGAGGCAACGCCATCCCTGAATAACAGTATTGTGCCCCGTTCTGATCTGAATTGCTCACCTGTGCCACAAGATTTTCTCATCATTTTTGTCACGGGGGTGACATTGATTGCAATCAGGTTTTCTAAGCTAGTTAATATGTACCCAAGTTTGAGGATGGTGAGGAGGCAAATGAGTCCAGGAAAAGGATGGTGAACAATCAGGATATGATGTGAATGCCTGGAAAATTCGAGTTAACTCCAATATTCATTAAAGTTGGCAAAAGAGAGAGAGAGAGCAGCAATGCTTACATCTGAAGGACCGGAGGAAAACGGCAGAGTAGTTGGAGAAGCCATGCTGGGAAGTTGGTGGTGGTGTTGCCAGTTTTGGTCTAATTATAAGCAGTAAAATATAACTTATCCCTGTTCCTCCCATCATACTATAAGCATGAAACCCAGTTTTCCACTAAAAACTCAGTCAGAAATTATAGTATCACCCAATTCTCAGAATAATTATCACTTTCCCACATACACATATACACACAGTACTAGCTCTCATCTGCCCAGAAGGTTGCTAAAAATAAAGTGCACTCATACCCCGAATTCTTTGTTTAACGCATATATACCCACCCGTTTTTTGAAAATGCAGATATACCTACCATATTTTTCAAAATTGCACATATACCCTTATATCTAGAGACCGGCTTTGAAAAGTTGAGGGGTATATATGCACTAAACAAATAACTGGGGGGAATATGTGCAATTTTAAAAAACTAAAGGGTATATGAGCAATAAGCAAGGAACTAAAGGACAGAAATGCACTTCACTCAATTTCCTAATTTGGAATGTTCAAATTCAAGGATTATAATTGTGCAGATATTCCAAAAACAGAATAGATAGTCTTAAAGAAGTAATTTCTAGCAAAGTAGAATGTATTTTTGTATGATTTACGAAAAAATTGTATTCTCCTATTCTAAAATAACATAACTTCTCTTATAATTACACGTTCACCAAATGCACGACCTACATGTTTAGTTATTGAGTTCTTCCTTTTATCATTATAAGCTGCACATATTTAGGTCAGTTTTTTTAAGGCTCATCCGATCATAAATATCAATTAATATCATCGTAAAATATAATATATTTCCCGAATAAGCAGTTAAAGAAAAGCATTTCCCGAATGAGTACCTGATTTGAGGAGCCATCTGGTTTCTACAATTTGATCATCAGTTGTGTGGGTCTGAAATTCATGACTCATCCTCGAACTTGAACTTGATCTTGATCTGCTGCTGCTGTCAAACATATCATCCCTAACAGTACTACTGCGGAAGGTGCGGTTGAACAGATTGGGATCCTGATCACACGATGTTCCTATATTTAATTTAGCAGCTGCTTCTACTAGTTTCCTGTCACCCGCACCTTGCTTTTCCCTCATCACTTTCCACATTCCCGCTCCAACTTGAGAATATATGGCACTGTACAAAACCAGAATCTTAAGTACTGTATTTTCAGCAAGTAAAATGACGTTTTATTTTATAAGAAAGTCTCTCGTCATGCCAACTAATAGTTAGACCAATCATGAAAAATCTCATTTCAGTAACTTTTATGCCAAATTATAATTATTCATACATAGCAGACACATTCTAAAAGTTTTTCAAAGTTATAAGAATTTCATTGCAATAAATTAAAACAAGCATTAATAAATCACCCCATCAATTATGAAATAACCTCATCTAACGGTTAGTCGATCTAAAACAAAACTTTGTGTCATATTATACATTCTCATATACTCCATCTGTCCCACGATAATTATTTTAATTATTTTTGGCCCAATCTTTTATGAAAACTAATGCGGTGTAATCTTTTTTATGAGTTATGTCGTGAATAGTACCATTAAGTAGCAAAATGGTAAATTTGGGGATTTAACAAGGGCAAATTTGATAGATTGAATGACTAGTTATTGAAATTTTACAAATAGAAAGGTATTTGTGGGATGGAATAAAAAGTAAAGTATGAAGTTTTTGGTGTGATAGAGAGAGTACAAGCCTATTTTTTTTATATGTTTGCAAATTTTGTATGTGTAGGTGTTGGGAAAATTAGGTTCTGCCAAGTGCTCCACAAATCACTCCTTCCTAAAATATCTTTTACTTTTTTTTGAAAATTAAAATATCTTTTACTTTATTACATACTCCCTCCGTCCGACTTTAAATTGCTTATTTTCCTTTTTGATCCATCCCACTCTAAATTGCTTATTTTCAATCTTTCCTAATATAGTAACATTTTGATAGGTATAAGTACAATTTTGACCCTCCTCTCCCCCGGAAGATCTCGACCTGGGCCAAGTTTTCGAGCAGATTTCCACCGCTCCTTTCCGGCCTGGGCTTTTGGTCTAAGCGAGGGGAAAAGCAAGGGAACTCCGGCGGCTCCAGAATGTCATGACGACGGCGCACAGCTGAGGCGCACAACGGCGGCGGTGGGTGGTGTACCCTAAAGCAGATGGTCTCCGCCGAACTGATTCCTCGTCAAGCAAAAGAGAGGGTCGCAGATCTAGCAGCCGGACATCAGCTCGTGACTCTGGCATCCATTTTCGACCTCCACCGGCGTCGCCGATTTACGTGCTCCGTTGTTGCACCGGTGTTTGGGCAGAGTCTGGCAGCCGATGCTTGGGCTGTTGGGCAGAGTCCCTCTTTTAGAGTCCTCTGTTGCTGAAGTCCCCACCAGGAAATATCATTTATACCCCCCATTAATGAAGTGTCAACTCAGCTTTTCTTAAATATCGTGTCAAAACAAAATCAACAATTCCAAACGAGACGGAGGGAGTATAGAATTTATGAAACATGTGGCAGAATTTGATTTGCCCCAAACCTACATATACAATATTTGCTAACACGGAAAATTTATCGAGTAGGTTACAACCCATCGACAGATGATGTTTTACATATCCGGTGGTATACAATAAGACAATAAATTACACTGTACCCCTAGAATATATTTCATCAATCCCACTAGTTTTGACAAAATACTGTTTTTACGGTATTCAATGATCATGTTTTACCATCAATAACTCTATCTACATATACCAATTCCATATAAAAAATTGATATTTAGAAAATATATGTTACGGTGAATTCAACAATATATCACATGATATATTTATTATATGTATATTAATTTATATTTATGATCAAAGTTTGACAAATTTGACTTTGAAAAAATAAATATGACATTGCTGGTGGGAAGGAAGGGGAGTATACGATAAAGAGAAAGTATTAAGAAAGATACCATTTCCATAAGTTTATAGACAGTTCACAGTGAATTTTACCTTAATATTGTAATTTTTTAATAAAATTTAAATATTGTATTTTAAAAGTTAAAACAAGTATTAAATATCTATAATATAAATATTTTCAAAATCTCTCAATTGCGTATGTAATTTAACAAATGAAGCGTATAAGGTAAAAAATAAGTTGTCTGTCCATAGACTTATGAATATGCCGCCTGTCATGATACCACTCTACGATAAATATTGTATTCCCAACAGAATATATGTGCAGTTTTACAATAACTAATTAATTATATTCCTAAAATAATAATAAAAATATGAATAAAAAATATTTATTTTAGTTGATTAGTGGGAAAACGATGTGTATTGTTAGTGTATAAGAATTAGGCCGAGTTAATTATACGGTACCCAGGGATATCGTACTTATTTTATGCCTCAAAGTACTATTTTAATTCAAATACATTAATCACAAATATAGCTAAATTTATTCTAAAATAATGTTTAGTCAATTACTCTTTTATTACTACTATCTCCGTCCCTATAAAAATAACATATTTTGATTTTTGGAAGTGAAACTGAGCTAATTTCAACAATTAAACTCTGTTATTATATACATAAGACTATTATTATGTTATATGTTGTTGGATTCGTCATAACATATATTTTTTAAAATAATATTTCTACAAAAAAATTACACACATAAATAAAAATATTAATGATTCAAAATTAATTCAGTTGACTTTCATAAGTCAAAATGTGCCATTTTTTGTGGAACGAAAGTTGTATAGACAAAGTGTTGTGCGGGACTAGAGATTAAATTGGAAAGAATTCAGCACACAGGGTTGCAAATTAAAACATTAAAATTTCGGGGGATGGGTGTTAATTTGATTATTTTACATTTAATTCTAGGTAAAAATAATAAAATTTTCACATTTCTCTTTCATTTTTCCCTCACAAAATCCATGTGCTTCTGCAATTTCTCTCTCACTCTCTTAGATCCAAATCTCAACCACACACATGCTTTTTCCCTTCCAATTAACCGCACATCCTCTCCATTTTTCTTCATTTCTTGCACGCAATGGTTTATAGAGAACGTTTGGAATTTCAGCTCCATTTTTCGGTGAATTTTCCATTTTAAGATTCAGTTTCCAGTGATCTAACACAGTATGACCTTCATTTTTTGTTTATCTTTGAAAGTAATGTCTTTGCTATGGTCTGATATGCATTCTTGTGATTTTGTAGAATTTGTATAGGTTATATAGAGTATTATTGTACTTATTTTATGGGTATTGTTCATTATGTAGTTCAATCATATGTTCTTGTGTTTTTAGGGTTTATTTGTTCCCCGTGTTAATATTTTGACTTTTATTTTTATTTTTTGTGTTTGGTGAATTGTGTTTTTTGTTGTTTTTGTTTCTTCGATGTTTAAGAAGAAATTCCCACTACTACTGCAATCAAGGAGGAAGGAGGATCTGTAAATTTTTATTACTTTTTAGTTGTGATGTTTTAGATACCGTTGTTGATGTTTATGGTTTTCTAGTTTGATGTTTCATGTTTAGGTTTTTAGTATTGTTATCTTTGTGGTGTAATGTTTTAATTTTAGTATTTCATGTTTATGGTGTTTTCACGCTTAAGTATGCAATTGATGTTCAGTTTTGTTATTTTGATTGTGTATGATATCTTAGGGTTTTGTTACGATTTGTGTTAATTTTTGTGTTATTGTTGTTGTTTCTTAGATGTATAAGAAGACTTGCCCACTTATGCTACAATAAAAAAGGAAGCAGGATCTGTAAGTTTTTTCCAACTGTGATGTTTTAGATACTGTTGCTAATGTTTCTAATTATGCCTTTGATCTTTCATATTTAAACTTTAAGTATTGTTATCCATGTTGGTGTAATGTTTTAATTTTAGTGTTTGATGTTTAGGGTGTTTTCATGTTTAAGTATTCAACTGATATTCAGTTTTTTTGTTTCGATATTTTAGTGTGTACAACATATGTTTTTAAATTTTGAGATTGATTCTTTAAATATTGTATGTGATGTTTCTCAATGTAGTTGTCTGTGATGTTTTGTGTGCTATTGTGATATTTTAATTTTAGATATTGATATTTTTATTACTGTATGTGATGTTTAATATTTTTTTTACAGGAATACTTTCCAAGCCAGATCTCTACGATGTCATTGATGAGATGATAAAAACAATGCTTTGAGGAATCATGCTCCTGAAGGTGCTCCATTGAACAGAGGACCGAAATCGACCTTTGATCTTTGCATTAATGGACAATGAGAGTCTTCCTCTTGAAAACCAACAGGAGAATGCAAGTCCATGAAAAAGTAACCGGCGAAGGGAAACAAGTCAGGGAAAATAGAATTTAATTGTCTAGGATGTATTGTTTGACATTGATTTTTCAGTTATAATGGATGATTGTTAGTGTTGAGTCGCTTGATTATTATTGATGTTTTAGGTTGATTTGGATTTTTCAGTTTCAATGTTAGGGAGTTGTCAGGGCATTTGAACTCTTTTGTAATGAATGATGTTTAATGGTTTGATAGTTATGGCGATTAATATTTTCACATGCTTACATAAAATTTAAAATTAAAGGTTGTCACTTTTATATGCTAATTTTATATGATTTTGTTGTGCTAGTGATGATTCATTAAATTCATTAAATTTTGAGTTATCAGTGCTTTATGTGTTATCAAGTCCTCATCCGTACTTTTGTAAAAAAAAACTAAAAAAATGAAGCATGATTGTGTAACAATGTAACATCACAGTACGATTGTAAATAACATTCAAGTCCCAACAATATGGTTTTAGATCAATTGAGCATTTGGAAAAGTAGTTGGTTTTTGTTCATATGAACTATTTTTTTATATAAATTAGTATTTATTTGATGTTTTACTATTCTTATTTGCTATGTATAGTATTATGTTTGATGTAAGAGTCCGTCTCTTGAAAGATGGTTTTTCAATAAGTTATGGAAAGACCAAGGTTTAAATTGCAAATTAGAGAAGAAATCAAGATAAAATTTTCGGGTTGCATTAATCGGGTCACAAACTTATAAATACTACACATTGCATAATAAATTTTTAATATTGCATCTAAAACCTGTTACTTTTCTTTAATTCTAATTAAACTCCATTTTCCATAAGCCTACGGAAAGACGGTCTTTCCCAAAACTTTGCCATGATGTTTTTGCTATTTTATTTTTTGCATTTTAAATACTCCCTCTGATTTCCTATCATTGGCTCAATTTCCTTTTTTGGTTGGTTTTTTAACAATGACTCCTTCCCCTTTTGGAAAAGTTTAGGTTATTTTCATCCACTCAATTTACCTTTTACTCTCCCAATACAATCTCCACCACTCAATTTACTTTTCTTAAACATTGTGCACTTTTGTTGAAAGTCAATGTTAAGAAATTAGAGGGAGTATCGGGAAGAAGGCTGAGGCGAGGGGAGGGGAGGAGGCTGAAGGAGTGGTGCAGAGGCAAAAAGAGGAAATGGGAGGGGAGGGGAGGGGAGGGGAGGAATGGATTGAATGAGCAGGAAGCATAAGGGTTTAAGGGGGTGGTGGGGATGGGCTGGGCTGGGCTGGGATTATTGGTAAAAAATTATGTTTATAAGGCTAATAATATCTTTTATAATGTTGCTTTTATCTTAAAAGAGATAGTGTGCAGATTTTACTGGAACAGATAAAAAAATGTGCAAATTTAGATAAGACGGAGGGAGTATCAAATTTATATCACGGTGTCACGAGTCTCGCATTTGAATCCTGACAATTGTAAAATAGTTTCAAACAATGCTAGAATGCAAAGTTATATCTGGATTCCACGAGCGTCACAATTAGTGGGTTCTAGAGGGAAGTGGAGCTCATGATTTGAACAAGTATGCAACGAACACACGCTTAAATGGAGTGCCTACATCATTTGTTACTCATTATGCAAAACAAGTGATAGTCAACAACTTGATTGAGCGAAATGCTGTAGACGTTCATATTGTAAAGAGGTAATCATGTATGAAAGTGAATGGATCATACACTTCGTATGTGCATAGTGGTAAAGTTATCCCAAGTAACAACTATAAAAACAAAAGGAAATCAAAGATAATTTGCCTCTCTACCAACTACAACTAGATAGAACTAGGAAAGTACACTCACAGGTATACTCCAGTGGTTGGGAGTTTGAAATTTCATTGGGAAACCCTGGGTTCAAAGCTCGTTGAGCGCATGGTGGGGCTTTCTCGCATAGCCGATGGTCCCTTATGCAATAAATGAGTACGGACCCTCCAAATGGTCCTGGTGCTGGACTACCGTGACTTACCTCTCATATGATGGCTGTGGTGTCGGCTGGTATGGACTGCTGAGCGCGAGCAACGATCGACTTTTAAATAGAACTAGGAAAGTGACCAAGTATTAACGGGCACCGATGGACTGTTACGTTGAGCGGATCGGCCCAGTGGTGTGAAGGAGGAAGCTTGGACCAAGGTCACCCCATAGAACAACTTTCGGTAGCACATGTATTAACAATCAACACCCCACCCCGTAATGAGACTATATAAAACATCCATCAAGTACATGGTTGGTCGGAAATGATATTATATAAAATTATATTGAACTAAATTAAATAGCATTAAAATTAAATGCAGATTAGGTGGAAATAACCTCATTTTCAATTTATTTACTTTTCTTCAATTCAATTCAAATTAGGTAAAAGACACGACCATGATCATATTTTTAAAAAATTTAAATACAATTCAATTTACTTTAAACCGAGAAAGATACCGATTAACGGTTAGATTAATTATGAAAAATCTCATTTCAATGACTTTTAGAGTTAAATTATAATTACCTATGCATTACAATATATTTTGAAAGTTTTTCAAAGTTACTAGCAAATACTAAAAACAAACATCAAATCACTTCATTAGTTACCTCAATTATAAAATAGCTCCGTTTAAAGGTTAGTCGTTCAAAACAAAATTTTGTGTAAACCACCACTATTACCTTTGATAATACATTGTTCAAAATCTGTTTAAATTCCATTTTGTGGAAAATTACACGACCTTATTCTAAGCACAGACAAATCTTCCATTTTATTTCAAGTCGGCCAGTACAAAGCTTTCCTTTTCTTTTAATGCTTACCGTTGAGATTCAAGAATTTCTCTTGATTTCATTTCATTTTCAGACAGACCAACGTCTCGTTCAGGGGATACACGCAAATTTCCACTAATATAATGCATCCTTTATTTTCTTATATTTGACATACTTTATATTTTTGTATACTTTCTTAAAATTATCACATTTTATTTTGGTACAAGTGAATCACTCTCAATTATTTATTAATATTTTACTCTCTTCATTCAATTATTTTCACACATTTCAACTTACAAAAACTGTACTCCTCCTAGCTTAAATTGCACACAAATTATTATCACGATGTTCAAGAAACATGTTTGACCGCTAATATATTTAACTATGCATAATAATGGGAAAATAAAATGTTGATATTTAAAAACTACTTATTACCATAAATTTAACAATATCATACTCCCTCTGTCCCAATTTAATTTACACACTTGCTTTTTTTGACACTATTATCTATGAAAATTTGACTATATATTTGAACAGATATATGAATACCAATATCATCGTATATGATATTGTTGAATTCGTCGCAACAAGTAATTTCTAAATATAACTTTTTATTTACCGTTATTATGCATAGTTAATTATATTAGCAGTCAAATATGTTTCTTGAACATGATAATGATTGTAATGTATTTTAAAATTGAATGAAAGGAGTATACGATAACATTATTGTCTATACATTTATTTAAATTTATTGTCAAATTTTGAAAGGGGAAAAAAGTGCAATTTATGTAGAAAGCCAAGTACAGCTAGAGGGGAGGGAGGGGGGGGTACACTTGCCTCTGTCTTTCTATTTATAGGAAAATATTCATCTTCTGATTCTTCTCACATTCATTTCCCCCCTTCCCTGTCATGTCCTTCTCCGGAGATCACAGCCGCCATTCTCTTCTCCGTCGCATTACTTGAAGGACAAGCAGATCGTTTCCTCCCCCTCGATCCCTCGGTGTGTGTGTTTTTATGTGTGTTTTCGTGCAAAGTTTGCAAATGCCCCGTTTCTGATGGAGTTAATGGTGCAGGAAGCTAGTTACGGGGCCCACTGAAGAAGAGGCGGCTTATTAATGGAGCAGAAGAAACTGCTGCTGTCAGCTTTGGGAGTAGGGGTGGGGGTTGGGTTGGGTCTGGTGTCCTGCCAAACTGTCAGCAGATGGAGTGGCGGCGGCGGTGGAGGTGCTGGTGGCGGAGGGATTTACAGCAATCATTACAATAATAGTAGCAGTTGGGGCGACGGCGTTACCTGCGACCAAATTGAGCAGGAGCTTCTCCGCCTCATCATTCACGGAAAAGACATTGACATCTCCTTCGACAATTTCCCCTACCTCAGGTACTATTGCTCATCGTTCTCTTCTTTTCTCAGGGCGAAATAGTTATAATTTTGGCGGCAACCAGTTTTTTTTTTTGTTTTGTATTTTTTCATGCTTTTTGCATACATCTACTAGGGATTATGTGCACTATTGTGGCAAATTTTCGAATTTTGTGTTTTGATGGTGCTTTTTCTGGCAGTGAGAGGACGCGGGTAGTTTTGACAAGTGCGGCCTTTGTTCATCTGAAGCATTTAGATGTGTCGAGGCACACCCGGAATCTTGCTCCGGCTAGTCGAGCCATACTTCTGTCTGGACCTTCTGGTATGCTGTTCTATCTTCTTGTTTTTGTTAAGGACATGTTATTTTTCGATTGTATGTGTTTTATTCACCATCTTTTGTTCTTTCATGTTTCAAGAACTTTATCTGCAAACACTTGCAAAGGCTCTCGCGCATCATTTAGAGGCCAAGCTGCTACTGTTGGATCTATCCGACTTTTCGCTAAAGGTGAATATTTAGTAAGTAGTCTTGTTTTCTGCTGAATCGTGTAGTTTGAGTGATTTGAGCCGATCGTTTGATTAAAATGTGAGTGCTTATGTCATCAGGTGCAAAGCAAGTATGGTGGTTCGAGAAGAGAACTGGTGTGTAACTTTCCTTTCCTGCTTTTTTTTATACTTATTGTTTCTATGCTTTTTGGTTGGAGGAGGCTTTCATTTGAAGTGAGATTGTGCAATTGCTGAAATTGAGTTAGTTTTCCTTGTTCAGCCCTTCAGGAGGTCCATCTCGGAGTTGACAATGGATAAAGTGTCAAGTCTGTTTGGCTCCTCTTCAATCACTTCAAGCAGTGATGATAATCAAGGTCTGAAAAAGTATCTACAGTAGTTGGTTGTTGTCAAACCATAGAATTTAGCCTTCAGCTGCCTTGATGTTGAAGATAGCATTTGAATGTTCTTCAGAATTCACAAAGATGTTTAATCAACACCTTTAACTTGTCTCACTTGAAGCAATTATGTACTTATTTGCAGGCACATCATCCAGGCAAAGCAGTGGATTTGACAGCAAAAGGTATATATACACTTTTCCAGTTTTTGTTTTTTTTAAAAAAAGTTTTCTTTAAAGCTTGATTATGAAGGAAATTCACATATTTATGTAATATTCCATTCATGCATAATTACCAGGAGTGCAGAAGTGGTAGACAATTCACTGAAGCATCGTAGGATTTCCTCCGTATCTTCAGATATAAGCAGCATCAGCTCCCAGTCTTCCTCTTCTTCGAATTCAGGTTGATTCTAGAACTCTTGAGTGTACTTTCTACAGTTTTTTTCTTTCCAATCTGCTCCAGTAGTTGGAACATATCTCAGCTATCTTCTTGCTCTTTATGCATTACAATCCCATCTTTCGCAATCTGTCATTTTTAGTTTGCAAGGACTAGGGCTGATAGACTGCTGGTTTTATCTTTTCTGTTGCCCCAAGATGAGAACTTTCCTTCATATTATACTTTGCAAAACTCTCAGTGGACTGCTATTCCTTATATTATTACTATGACTTCATTATGGTAAGTGAAAAATATTAATTTTAAGTTTCCAAAACCTGGTCATCTCATTGATCTTTGTATTTTCAGCTCCTCACAAGCGCATCTCTGGCTGGTGTTTTGATGAAAAGATTTTTCTGCAGTCACTTTATAAGGTGAATTTATATAACAATTATGTTGTCTGTTTGAAGTTTTTCTTTCTTTTGTGCAATTCCGAAGCATGTAGATTTAATGTTAATTGGTCCATGGATGTGAGTTGTTGCAACAAATGCCAGCAATGGTTAACCGGAAATTTCTTCAAATCCAGGTTTTGGTTGGAGTCTCGTCTACTAGCAGCATCATTCTTTATGTCAGGGACGTTGAAAGGCTTCTTCTGCAGTCCTCTCGTCTACACAAATTGTTCGATAGAATGTTGAAGAAGTTAACTGGATCAGTTTTAGTTCTTGGTTCCCGTTTGTTGGATACCGATGATGATATTGGTGAAGCAAATGAGAGTATCAGCAATTTGTTTCCTTATGATATTAAGATTAGACCACCAGAAGATGAGGCTCATTTTGAGAGCTGGAAAACTCAGATGGAGGAGGACATGAAGAAAATCCAGTATCAAGACAATAAAAATCATATTGCTGAGGTCCTTGAGGCCAATGATCTCGTGTGTTATGATTTAGGAGCTATCTGTGAAGCAGACACACAGATTCTGTCCAACTACATAGAAGAAATAGTGGTGACGGCATTATCTTTTCTTTTGCTGGGGAACAAAGATCCAGAATATCGCAATGGAAAGCTTGTTATATCATCCAATAGGTAATTATTTAGCTAAATTGTGTTTCATTAATTTTTTGTTCCCTGCTTACCTTTTTCAACTATTTTTACCCTTAGCGAAATTCACACTCGTTTTATTTTGTTCAGTTTGTCCCAAGGTTTAAGTATCTTCCAGGAGGGAAAAGGTTTGGGAAAAGACACCAACAAGCTGGAGGCAAATGGTGAAACTTCCAAGGTTAGTAGTGAAATTTGATTCTGGCTTAATGTTGTGAGATTTTGGTGGTTTATATGAAGGCCTACTTTTTTATATTCAACATGGTAGGAGAACAATCCAACTGAAGCAGAAGCTATTGTTGTTACTTCTAAGTCTGACAATCCAACTTGTGATAACAAAAATGAGAGTGAAAAATCAGCTGCGTTAGTGAAGAAGGATGGTGAAAATCAACCGGCAAAAGCTCCAGTAAGTCTCATGTTCAGTAGTAAATGACTAAAAACGAGAAACTGGAAAATAGAACAATGACTTACAAAATTGTTACGCTGTAGAAAGAACCCTAAACTTCTGAACCTTCTCACAGGAAATGCCTCCAGATAATGAATTCGAGAAGCGCATAAGACCAGAGGTTATTCCTGCAAGTGAGATTGGTGTTACATTTGCAGATATTGGCGCTATGGACGAGATTAAGGATTCTCTTCAGGAGCTTGTAATGCTTCCTCTTCGGAGACCAGATCTCTTTAAGGGGGGGCTTCTTAAGCCTTGTAGAGGCATACTGCTCTTTGGGCCTCCTGGTACTGGAAAAACCATGCTGGCCAAGGCCATTGCTAATGAAGCTGGGGCAAGCTTTATCAATGTTTCAATGTCCACAATTACTTCGAAATGGTTTGGAGAAGATGAGAAGAATGTCAGAGCTCTCTTCACTCTTGCAGCCAAGGTCTCTCCGACCATAATTTTTGTGGACGAGGTAGATAGCATGCTTGGTCAGAGAACTAGAGCTGGGGAGCACGAGGCCATGCGGAAAATCAAGAATGAATTCATGTCCCATTGGGATGGTCTATTGACAAAGACCAGCGAACGCATTCTTGTTCTTGCAGCAACCAACAGGCCTTTCGATCTTGATGAGGCAATCATTAGGCGTTTCGAGCGTAGGTGTGTTCAAGTGAATCAGCACTATGAATTGTTTTAAATATTTCCACATTAACTCAATGTTGCTTCATGGTGAACAGAATCATGGTCAGTCTTCCTTCTGCGGGGAGCAGAGAAATGATCCTAAGAACTCTTTTGTCTAAAGAGAAGGTTGAAGAACTAGATTATAAGGAGCTCGCAACCATGACTGAAGGATACAGTGGAAGTGATCTGAAGGTTTGTTATAAAACCTCATGGAGTATGTTCCCGTATGTGGTAGATAATGTTATTGACTCTGTTCTCCTGAATGCAGAATCTGTGTGTCACTGCAGCCTATCGACCCGTGAGAGAGTTGATTCAGAAGGAGAGAGAAAAGGAAATGGTAATGTTATGTTTAAGTTTCCTTAAGGTTTTGCTGTATGAATGGATTGCACCATAATTTCTTACCTTCCTAAATGTCGATGCTTGCAGGAGAAAAAGCAGAAAGGCAAAGAAAGTGAGAGCTCTGAAGAAGCTCCAGTTGCAAATGAAGATGATAAAGAAGAGCGAGTGATTGCTCTGAGGAACTTAAACATGGAAGACATGAAGCAAGCAAAGAACCAGGTAAAGAGAAGTAGTGCCTGATGATCATCTTACTGTGGAAAAAGAGTTTAACCTAAAATCTCCTCCTTGTATTACTTCTGAATTGCAGATAGCTGCGAGTTTTGCTTCCGAAGGTTCAATAATGGCTGAGCTAAAGCAATGGAATGATCTGTACGGAGAAGGAGGGTCGAGAAAGAAGCAACAGTTAACCTACTTCTTGTAGGAAGCTACATTCGAGACAATTTGTTTCGCCCTACATGCAATGAAAGATGTGGCTTTCCATGTACAGAAGAAAACTAAATGAATCCAAAGGGTTTGAATTGAAGCAGAAAACAGAAGACTCGGCCGATTGCCATGCCTAACCCATGCTTGAAGAAAGAGAGAACAATGGCTAAAGACATCGGACGCTAGGAGGAATTGAAGGATGTTTTAATGGTAATATACACCATATGTATCATGTTGTAGTGTGTGAAATGAAGAAGAGAACATGGCAGGAGGCTGAAATATAGAAATATGGATTTGATAATGTGCATAGATGAAACTGTGGAATTATAGTGGCTGCTGTGAAATAGCAAATGGATGGTGCTAGTATTTGCATTTGTAGCTATATTCTTTTCACTGCTTAATGCTTATTCTTTCAAGTTGTAGGGAAACTCTCTTTCCCTCTCTTTGCTTTCTTGCTTTGGTTGTGCTGAGTGAAAGATTTACACCTGTGTATATTGGTTGTGCAATCTTGCTACTCTTGGTATTTTAGAGAGAATCAGTCCACTTTTTCACTTTACTTTTTTCTTAAATAACAATTTATTCATGATTATTAATACTTGGCTCACATAATATGGGATGAACCTCTCGCCAAAATACATAAACTGGAATCAATCAATCCAAAGTTACTCTAGAGGGGATTTGGACGAGGGGGAACCGAATCTATGCTGGTGGTCCGACACTAATTTTCACGTAGCATCACTTTTTTAGTTATTTTTTTGGGAATTATACAAATATAACCCTATATAATGGAGAAAGTGCAGATATAACCCTGAGTTAATTTTTAGTCCAAAT
>JAULKK010000006.1:2495109-2505349 GCA_032355705.1 Rubia peregrina
GAGCACCACACCGTTCGATGCCACCGATGACCGGAGCACCACACCGTTCGATGCCACCGACGACTGGAGCACCACGCGGTTTGACACCACCGTTCGACACCGATGCCGTTCGAATGAGCAATGGTGAGTATCGGAGCACCACACCGATGCCTTCTCACCGCCCTTGTCGCTGCGATTTCACCGGAGATTGCCTGTCGGTGTCGGTTGTTGACCTCCATGGCTCCGCCTCTGTAATTAAATTGAGGTAAATGTAATTTCGAATTCAATTAGGGTTTGCTTTAATTATTTTGATGTGGATGTGGCTGTGGTGTGGCTTGTGAAGTAGTTTCTTCTTTCCCCTGTTTCTGTTGTTTAGCTGCGGCGTTGTGCTTATTCTTTCCTCTATTTTTGCTCTGTTCAAAATAAGAATTGGTTAGTTAGTTGATTAGTAAAGGCCATTGGTTAGTTAGTTGATTAGTAAAGGCCATTGGTTAGTTAGTTGATTAGTAAAGGCCATTGGTTAGTAAAGTACCCTCAGGCTGTATGTAAGTGTTTTCAGTATTTTAGTGGCTGGAGAAGTCGCTGCTCAATTTTGTAATTTACACGTTTGTCAGATGCATTACAACTTGCTGTTAGTTGTTGAATATGCTCTTTGATGGCACTTATGTATTCTGCTTTGAGTAACATCTGGCATGGCTGGATCAGATGAAGTAAAAGAAAAACTCAAGAAACTTGGTGCAGATGAAGTGTATACTGAGAAACAACTAGAAGTGAAAGGTATTAAAGTCCTCCTGGTATGTGAAATGTTGACTAAGTTTAGTGATTGATATTGGAATAAGTAGTTTTCTTCTGCTCCCCTTTTCCCACTTGCATTTTTGCTAGGCTGCTCTATTTGCATTGACTATCAAAAGGGAAAAAAGATTTGTTGTCATGCACTGATTATGTAATTGCTTATTTCATTGCTGAAGAATTTACAATTCATAATTGCTTTAGGTAAATGTGCCTGAACCTGTTCTGGAATTCAACTATGGTTACATATGGTGGAATGTCAAAGAAACCTATCACTGTATCTACTACATCTTTCATATTTAAATGGTTACATCATTTTCTTCATACAGTTAGTTATATATACACGTCTTTCTGTGTTATTCAAGTGTTTGTAAATGGCAAAAACTTTCATTTGAATGATCTTACAATTTGATATGAAATGGTCTCATCTACATAAATACACTTAAGATAAAATTTGAGCAACAGGCCTCTCGGCGGACGCATAGTTTGTGCGTCCATGCACAGTTTGAGTTACAACTTTGATAAAGCTCAATATTGATGTTATTCTATTAAATAAATAAGCTACAATTTTTGTCATCCCAATGAAGTAACATCCTCCGATATTGATAATGAGAGCGAAATGTTGAAGACTGCAGGCTCGAGCCACACCTAAAATTGTCACACACAGAAAGGCGAGAACATAAAAGATTAATACTAGTTCATTTGAGCATTTGAACCCCAGCACTCAGCAACTCAATCTATCAGGATTATTAACAAACAATAATTCATTTCAATCAAACACATCAACACCCCCATTCAAAATGTAATAAAATGCAAGATATGTTTACTTTCATTGAGATGGAATAAAAATATAAAGCTTCATTAATCAAATCATTTAATCTCATTTTATTATGAATCACAAATATGTACCATTTACTCTACCTCTCGAGCATCATGGTTGCTATGTTTTCCTTCAATAATGGTCCACGTAGTCGTACTCTTCGTCCAAAACTATGGTCCACAGTGCCTGAAAGTAAAATATGTTTAAGATCTTACACAAGCAAATGAAGGTAGTTGGAAGATAACAACCTTCTAAGAAAATGATCACTGTAAGACAGATCATATCTCGAGAAGCCGATACAACAACAATCAAGTCTTTATCCCACCAAAACCACTGTAAGACAGATCATATCTCGAGACACATTGTATAGTATATCTCTCATTTTAGTAATCTGATCCAAGTCTTTTTTCGATCTTTCCCTTACTTGTTTAGGTTGTTCTAATGATTCTCTATAGTCTATGTCGTTTCATGAAGCATCTATTGATCACTGTGAAATCTAACTTTAAATGTGTCACACATTTTCACATTCATGGTTTATATACCCGTTCCACCTCAAAACATGTATAGCATTCTCATTCTAACTAACCCCACACAAAACACAGAGCTACAAACGATTCTAATTCACTAATTTTGGCATTCCAACAAAAGAATTTGAATAATAGCAAAGCAAGAAACTCATCCACAATTGATAAATATGCAGGCCAAATCAAATAGAAAAAAGTTGGGAAACCGTCCAACTATCAACAACTAAACCTTAATTTCTGCATTGTGTAAATCGCACTCATCATTTTTCCGCACTGTGTGAATCTCACTCAATCAAATTTGTTTTAAATGGTTCTCTAATTATTTTTTTCCAGTCATACACCTAGAGGCTAGAGTCTCTAACCATACTATCATTTTTTTAAAGGGAAGATTGCACACAATCAACCAACCAAATTACGTACAAACATCCTATTCAATTAGGAGACACAAATCGTAGTCTAAACACATAGTAAACCAGTCAAAAAAAACTTGCTCTCTAGTAATTAAAGTGTTCCTAAAGTCTTATTACAATACTTAAAACATGCCCCATCTCAACTCCATTTGAAATTACCAATCCTAGTACTAATACCATCACAACTAATAGGCCATTAAAGCATTGGAAACTCCCTTTTGTTTATCTTACTAATCCTTTATCACAATAAAATTGTCAATGAAGAATTGGGTAAGAGACTAGAAAAAGCACAAATAACCTATGATCACAAACATATGCTTCATCGTCTTCCCTCCTCTCCCATAACCACTAAAACACATTTACAGAAAGGAAAAAAACACATACCTAGAGATAATTCCCGCTAGGCTAAAAAACACGGAAGATGCATACGAAAATAAAATCAAACAGGGCTAAAAAAACTCGTTGAAGCTCACCGGATCGGGAATCTCCCCGGAGAGCGAGGGACGAAGTCAGTAGTTGTAAGTGCGCGTACGATGTGCATAAACCCTAGCTGGAAGTTGAGTTGAAATTGAAAGTTCGCAAATTCAAATCGGACAAACAGAACAGGGGCAACAAGGGTCATATTACCAGGGCTTACAGTCGACGGAGGTGGCATTGTGGTTGCAGCTGCGCTCGCAGTGGGAGGTGAGGAAGCAGAGCATGTCTCCTCCGCTCGTCGACGGAAAGGGAAGGGCGGAGGGTTTCAGCGGGAGAGAATTTGGCTTCCCAGGTCAGACCTTCTCTTGGCGGATGCGGTGATGGCTTCGCACGGCCAGGAGAACGAGGCGGAGAAGCGGGGGCGGTGATGGCAGACGCACGATGGAGATTGAGGTAGAAACTCGACCACTGGAGATAATTCCAGATCTGGAAAACAGAGAAAAGGGGAGAAGAAAAGTCCCTTTCTGAACCAAAAATCAAGGACCATGTGGTTAATTTCAAAATATTTCAGGGACCAAACATTAAAACATTTACAAGGGGTGACTTGGACATTTAACATTAAAAATGGGGCTGCATGGAGTAATATTGGGGCTGCAAATAGCAACCCTCGTATGTTTTTTTTGTTATTTTGCTGTTTGGTCCCTATATTTTTTGTAATTTTTATTATAGACCCTGAGTCCATAATATTTTGGATTTTGCCCCTGAATTTAATTTGCCATTTACATATTTTCACTTTAGTCCCTGGTCTCATCATAAGACGGTCTCGCAGGAGACGGACTCTTAGTCCATTGTATTTTAAAAAGAAGAAAGATAAGAATAATTACGTATGGAAATACAAATTAAGATAAAAATAAGGAATTCTTCCTAACCTTAGGGCTGCAAATCGTTGTTGATTAACTTAGTTGTTGGCTATCTTGTTTAGCTTATTTAATTAATTTTTTTAATTGCAGCTTATATTAGCAGTTTAACTTGAAAGCTATATTTAAATATTAGGGAAAAATCCTGAGAAATACTGTTTTTCGATAAGCCTATGAAAAAATGGGGTTTAATTAGAATAATAAAAGGTAAAAGGTTTTAGTTGCAATATTAAAAATTATTATGCAAGGTGTAATAGTTATAAAGTTTATAATCCAATTCATGCAACCCAAATTTTTTTATTTTAATTTCTTCTAATTTGTACTTTAAACCTTGGTCTTTCCATGACTTATGGAAAGACCGTCTTTCAGGAGACGGACTCAATTATTAGTTATTGGCTAATTTCAATATAAAAAATAATTATTCAAAGTCAATAATTACCAAACATAATTATTTGATATAAATAATTATTATAGTATTTGATTAAACATAACTATTTTAATTTGAGGATTCAGCAATCCCTCCTGACTCGATCCAAGCAAGATTTGGCATCAAGTTTGTTGCCTTGTTGGAACTCCACATACTCCTTGTACTTCATTGACCGATACTTTTCCGGCTCTTCTTCCGACAGAAACCCCGGGAAAGGCCCGACCACGGCGTCGGAATTCGGACCAGTCGGCACGGCCAGCGATATCCTTTTCGCTTTATTGTTCACCACAGCTCTGTGCACCACGCTTCTGTATCTCCCGTTGCTAAATATCTGTTCCAAATTCAGCCCCGTTCAAAATTAAATGGAAATAATAAATATGATTTGGGATCCCTCGACGCTTACGTGAATTATTTCATAGCTGTATGATACTAGTTAACGCGACTTGAATTTGAATATTATTATATAAATAAATATATTTTTTTGTATAATTCAATTAGTTGATAAAATATTAATAAATACCATTTTAGCAAAAATAACATTATCGTTATCAACATTGCATGCATATGGATTTCATAGAATATGAAAAATGATTAAAGTTTTAAAAATTTGATTGTAATATCGTTACATTAAACAGTTTATGGTAATTATTATTATTATTATTATTATAAAAAAAGTTTACAATTTTTTTTACAATATTTAAATTAGATGATGGGTTTTACTAACAAACTTTGTGCAATTGAGTTATAGATATCAATTTTCTTCTTCTTTCAATAAAATTTCAATATATTGTGATTAATTGATAACATTGTGCTATTTTTTGGGGGAAAAGTTCATTATAGAGAAGGTTTTTTTATTATTACTAAACATTCTAGGGAAGACTGAAAAAGTAACTTCCATGGTCAACAAATATTGTATTCTGTAAAAGGTTGGACATTTCCGGTAGCACCAATGGTTGAATCATGCACGGTCAAATATAATGAGGAGCTCATTTATAATGATAAAAAAATTATGTATTCCCTCTGTTTTGTTGTTTATGACACACTTACCTAATTGAGATGTTTTCTTTTAAATGACACACTTTCAATTTTTGGCAAGATTCCTTCAATTTCATCCACTCATTCTACTTTTTACTTTATACATTCAATTTGATCCACTCATTTTCCTCACCTAAATCCAAGCACATAAATCTATGGTGTCATATATAACAAAACAGAGGGAGTACTTCATTTTTATGGTCAATTAGAATATTTCTGTCATTGTTCCTGTAATCATTTAAATGACGATGTTTTAATCCTACTCAGCTATTCTAATTTCCTTACCTGTGCAAAATGACGCTGTTTATTTTGTTGTTGATTAGTTCAATCACAAAATCTACCCTTTCGTACTTCATAATCAATTACATTCATTCATTTAACTTGTTAATCTTTTTAGTGTTTTTTTTAAATAGATAGGGGTTTTATTTATAAATAGAAAAGAGCTTAAGGTTAGATTACATTGAGCCTACAAGTGCTAAAAAGTAAAGGTGTCAATATTATGAAGTTTGTCTTGTTGACAGTAACATTCACTATCTCACCGATTACTCCCCGCCCCATATCGAACTACACACTTTGACTCTTGACAGTTGATTTGAAAAATATTTGATCCGTAATATCTTTTATTCAAGATAATTAAAACTTGTAAATAATTGATATTTAAAAAAAATATATGTTATAACGAACCCAACAAGGTATCACACAATAGTATTTATACTTGTATACCAATTCAATTCCATGGTCAAAATTAAGAAATGTTGACTAAATAAATAGTTAAATTACAGGTTAAAATGGGAGGAGCAGCAATCATGGTGCAGACGAAAAAAGAGAGAAGAGAACTTCATGTTGCTTAAATTTGTTTGCAAGTCTAATTTGATTTGAACACCAGGATGTGTTGTATCTATCATATCATTATCACCAAAACAATGTGAAATACGACAACCATTGTTGAAAATAAACTCAAACTAACAATAGTGAGTTCTTAGGAATCAGATGTTTACCCAACTATCCAATTATCACTGAAATCAGAACCAGATCCCACAACAAAACAAGAGATCCATATTTCAACAGATACATCAGGTAAAAAAAAATACTACATTATATATAGAACCTTATAACAGGAGGAAATGACAGCTAAAACGTTGTCAATATCCGTTTCAAAAAGACCCATCTCCTCCCCTCTTTGCATCTGCAGCCCTACCAAATTGTGAGCAATGATCTACCGTCAACTCAAGTTCGTACTGTAAATGCAGTAAGAGTACAAGTCGCGATTGAATCACAATCACTTGCCAACGTTAGAACCGTTATGATGCACTCTAGATGAAGAAAGGAAAATATGAAAGCTTAGAGTACCACAGAGTAGCATCCAAAGATTCATTGCCCGCAATTGATGTCAACCAAGACCTCTAACATACTGATCCAGAGCTGCAATAAACAAATCACATCTACCCAGAAAAAAAGAGAGAAGAACATTGTCAATGTGACATCCCCATTGCGCTCGGAGGGGTAAAACACCAGATTCACACATGGTAAAGTACAAAACTCAAATTTGAAGCAGCCATATGAAATGAATAAGCAATAAGTATTTTGACAGTTTATCAAGTTAATAATCATACTACAAGTTGAGTGCTAGATGAAAGTGAGATTGACCTAATCGGGGTTCCAGGAGAGTAAAGAGGATTCTTCACAACATAGTCCACATACAATTTGTATATGTACTTCAGGGATTCCCTCAGATCACCAGTCCTCGGATGAGTAACAAGGATGAGCTGCATAAAATATGCACACAGCAAAGTCAGAGATACAAAATCTCCAAAACACCAAATAGAGAAGGTCAAAAAAAAAGAAAAAGGAGAAAACTTTTAACAAAGCAAGGCATAAGTGTATATGGAAAAACAAACTTGCAACGAGATAAGCAGCATTTCGTAAATGACAGGAGTTAGGTTAAAAGCGATACTACTTCGCTAGCAGCAACAGGACAACCGTAAATGGTGTAGTAAACAAACCTTTATCCCAGATGGAGTCTCCATGAAACTAAGTTTGTAGGTATTTGTCCGAAAGCTATGAAATGAACACCCTTGACCTGGTAACTGTGGAACGCCAAGGTTCCCTTTCTCAGCACTGTCCAAGAGAAAACAGTGTACGAACATTCATCAAAGCTGCAATGAATTCACAAATATACGATACAAGTTTAAGATAAACAAGACAGCTTCTACAGATAGCATACCATTTTTATATACAAGTTTCGATGCAAGAAAAGATTGCATCGAGAGATGGCAAACAAGCAATCTAAAATAAACATCATCAGTGACACAAGGCTAAAATAATACTCCCTCCGTTCTGCATAAAGAGTCTTGCTTTCTAAAAATTCATTTTAGTAATGAAGAGTCTGCCATATCCTCTAGGTGACTCTACTACAGAGTATATAAATCCATCTACCTTCTATCACACAGATGCTGTTACTTGTTACTTGTCACTTGTCAGCAAGCACACTGTCTGTTAAAATTTAAAAATCATTAACAAGTCCTGTTACCATTTACGGCATCATCTAAATAAGATTCTGACTCCACAGTATTTAGTTAAGAAAAACACAAAATCTTGTTTTAATCCCATCATAAAGGACCAAGTGTGTAGATAATTGACAACGAAATCCCCGAGCATTGAATAAAATACCTGGTTGGATCCATTTTGGCGGTGAGGGATTTGAGAGAGAAGAGAAGGCCGAACATGAGTTTGTGGTCCTGCTGGGGGCTCAGGGTCTTGAGGGGGCGATTCCATTCCTTGTAAAGCAGACAAACTCCGTTCCGGTTGAATATGTACAGCATGTGGGCGTTGTTCCCCGCCGATGACGGCATCGCCGGCGACGGGCTGATCTCCGATCCGCCGAAAAATTGCATCTTGGCAGATCCAAACCCACAACCTGTATATTTTAGGACAAATCTTGAAGCTCCACTTTTTACTTGTCCGTCAGTATTCTTTTTAGCAGCATTATTTCATACTCCCTCCGTCCGGCCACTTTTTTTTATAACTTTCTCATACCGTAAATTACAATTAGTATACAGACTCTAATATCATCATTATCATGTGAGATAATGTTAGACTCCTAAGTCTACGTAATTTCTAAATATTAAATTTTAATGTACAATTAATATCTATAATTATAGTTATGGAGGGTTAAATATGGTGTGAGAAAGTTGATAAAAAAATGGCCAATAATCCTGGGACGGAGGGCGTATCAAAATACACCCGGCGGAATTATTTTATAATTAGCAGTGTTGGTTAATAGGATGATTTCATAATCCCGTTCCATAATAAGCTACCTTTACTATTTGACAATCAATACTGTCAAATTTTAATCACATATTTGAATAGATATATGAATCATAATATTGTCTACGGTTGGATTCGTCCTAATAAGTAGTTTCTAAATATCAATTTTTTATTCGTTGTTATTATACGTATTAAACTTATTAACAGTCAAACATATTTTTTTAAAATTGTGAAAAAAATCCGTGAAGTTTATGCTGGGACAGAGAGAGTATTTATTTTTTTATTTATTGCATTGAGACAACTATAGACTTACACAAAGTCTTGTTTTATGTTTGCTAAACTTTAGGCAATGATAAATATGCAATTATTATATACTGTATTTTAATTGGGATGGAGTTTTGTTTTTAAAAATTGCTTAAAAAGTGAAGGACTTCTTGGGTAAATAAAATAACTTTAGTCCACACACACACACACACATATATATATATCATAATTTTAGAAATTGATTTTATGTTCTCATTTTCTGGCCGAAAACCATCGATTCACTAGAAACCGCTGATTTTGTTGGAAAACGCTGTCGAAGCCGCCAATCTCATCAGAAATCACCGGGAAGCGCCATATTTGTGCTCTATTTCCCCTAGCGTGACTCAATTTTGCACAGATCAAGTCGATGCAGCTGGAAACTGATTATTTTGCCAGAAAACACCGTCGGAGCCATAGATCTCGTTGAAAATGACTGGATGCCGGATATGTGCTCTACTCTCCTCCGCGCGACTCAGTTTCACCATCAGAAATCACCGGCACCTCCCAAATCCACCGTCTTCTCCGGTCTCTTGAGCAAATGATTTCGTTGGCCTTTAACTATCACGATCGTCCCCTCCCCTTTGGCCCTCTAATTTTTTTCAACACTATTGACCCCTCAATTTATAGAATTGATGAGTCATGACCCTCTTTTGAGCACTTTTTACTCTTTTACTATCTGAGCACTTTTACTCTTTTACTATCTCAAAAAAACTAGCTCATTTTCTCATTTATGGGCCAAAAGTGTTTGGAAAAATTAGAGGCCGAAGGTGAACGATCGTGATAGTTAAGGGGCTACCGAAATCATTTGCTAATCTCCATTGATGTTTTATGATTTCAGTTGATGTTTTGTTAATTTTAGTTGATGTTTATGATTTTCAGTTTTGCCGTTTTGAAATTAGTATTTACTTTGACAATTTAAACTTTGTTAATATTTTATTTATTTATTTTCAGATGTGTTTTTTCTAGTCATAGTTGATGTTTCTGATTTTCATTTTTACGTTTTGAAATTGATATTTAATTTGACAATTTAAGTATTTTTTGAAGTATTTTTTATTATTTTCAGTTAATGTTTTTTTAATTGAACCACCAAAAGGTGGTGGGATATTTATTGGGCTTCCAAAATCCTTAAAATGGCCAAGAAGCCAAAAATTCTTACAATCAGAGAATTTAAATGCACCGTTGGCATAGTTCATAACATACAATGCTATCATGCAGTGAAAGATGAGTGAGAAACTTAGTCATATATCTACCTTGTGTTGCAATTTAGTGAATCGATAACCGAAACACAATTTAGCTTCACAAGGGATATTCACTTCTAAAGACAGCTTAGCGAATCTTTTAAAGAAACACAA
>JAULKK010000006.1:2554431-2566084 GCA_032355705.1 Rubia peregrina
GTGGAGGGGCAATAACGACATTTTGCAGAGCCCAAATTTTTTGTTCTGTTTTCTCTCTCTGCAGCTTTTAATGGGACAGAGGGAGTATTACATATAACAAAAGTTATCGATGGTCAAACATGCCATGAAAAAAATTGTGGTCAAACGAAGTCAATGTTAAAAAACCAGAGGGAGTAAAAAGGTTAGGGGCGCTTCCCCATGCCCCATCGTCATCGTCATCGTCATCCTATTTTGACAAATGAAAACGGAGGGCTGAAAGGCCTGTAATGGATCGAACACAAGCGCGCTGCCCAATCGCACGAAAAATAATTGTAACTTCAACTTTTGCCTGACTAAACTTCAACTTCAATTATACCTCCACCATTTTTAATTCTATTTGTCCATGTCACAAATCTCAGTTCTCAAATAGTATATCTGAATTTTCAAAACTGAAAGAGAAATGCTGGTTGTTGAGCCGCCGCCCGCCGCCGCCCTCTTCAACGCCCGCCGCTTCTATCATTCTCTGAGCTGCCTCACCCGCTCAGCCACCTTCCTAATTCCCCGGTAAAATCAATCCCACAGCTCAGTTTCTTTTTGGTTTTAATGCATTTTAATTGACTGATCATCGTTGCGCCAGAAGCACAAGCAGAAGAGGAGGCTGTAGGAATGGAATTAGGGCATCATCGTCTTCAAAGGAACAGTCTAGTTCGAGTTCCGAGCCAGTTAAACCGAATGCCAAGCCCCAGAGGTACCACCCGTTCGAGGAAATTGCAAATTCGGAGCTGAGTTTCGATGAGAATGGTGCTGCCACACTTACCCCAGCTGAGACCACAAGAACCCTAATTGAGGTCTAATGCATTTCATCTTGATTATAATTAATTTGAGCTGATGGGATGCTGATGTTTCATATTTGGGGATACCTTTTTTTGCAGGTGAATAGTAAAGCCACCCTTATGTTTTCAACTCTAGTGAATGAGCAAGTTCATGAGAATATCTTCTGGCCTGATTTGCCTTGTGTCACCGATGAGCATGGAAGTAGGGTGTTGTATCTCTCTTTTTGTTTATTGTTTGTGGTTTTGGCTTTTTGGTTCGTATTTATAGCATATGCATAGTGCATTGCCCCTTCATTGAGATGATGTTGTGTGCTTCTGTTTCCTATCAGACATTTACTTTCATGTAAAGAATGATGAGGACATTCTACAAACTCTCTCCAGTGAGGAAAATCTTGTGGTATGTTGGTGTCTGTTGATTTCTACTATTATGTTTTCTTCCTTTCATTCAATTGATGAGTACTCGCAGGTAATAAGTCTATTAAATTACTATGCTTGTGCATCATGTTGTAGCATGTGATGAGTTCCAATCGTTGCCATTGTCTTTCTACACTTTGTGATCCCATGATTTTTTCATTGTCAAATAAAGAGGGCCTAGCAAGTTTTGCCCAAAATGAGGAGTGGAGAGTAGTTGTTATAGCTTCTTTTGATTTAACTGCCGTATCTTAATTTTTGTACGTTCATCAATTTGATAAAGTCTGCAACTTTATTGTACTACCTTGATCATAAAGAATCTTAATTGAACATGTTATGCAGCAAGTGATTATTGGCTTAGACACGGGAGAAATGATGAGTGAGGTCGGGTCACTTGGGCATGCAGATATTGCCTTTGGTATCGATGACGATGACAGTAGTGATGTTGATGATGAGGATGATGATGAAGAAGAAGATGAAGATGAGGATGACACCGGTTATGAAAAGGCGAATATTTTCTTTAAAATTTTATTTTACTTCATGTTTTGAAGGAATGCCTATGGCTGTTTATCAAACGTTTGTCTCCAGGATTGGGTCGCCATCATTGACAGTGGGGAAGATGAGGACTCAGATTCTGATTCAGATGAATCGGTTGGAGACTGGGCTAAATTGGAGACGATGCGCAACGCACATCCAATGTACTTTGCGCGGAAGATATCTGAGGTAATCCTGATCGCGAATTAGATTACTTTTAACTTATTATTGAGTATATTCTTTCTTTGTCTCAAGTGTTCCTATTGTTGTTGCCAGGTTGCTTCAGATGATCCCATTGATTTTATGGACCAGCCACCAGCTGGACTTGCTATACAAGGCCTCCTTAGGCCTGCCTTTGTTGAAGAGCATACTGTCATTCAGAAACAGATGTCTGACAATCAATCTAATGATGATAACACTGATGAAATTGTGAAGTCGGAATCGCACAATGAAGAAGATGATGACATCCAGATTAATGGTCATAAACACGAGAGCGGATCGACCCAAGAAGGCCTCAATTGGGAAGAATTGGAGAATGAAAAGACCTTGGAAAATGGAACTTCATTCTACAAGTTGGAGATGGTTAAGATTCAGTTAATTTCAGCGCACGGACAAGAAGTAAGTCGTTGGGGTTTCTTTAATGAGTCGTATCAGTTATTTGCTACTTGTCTATTAAAGTGATCTGGCTGTGCTATGACAATGTTGGAATGCTCAGGACTATATCTTGATTCCTATTATTATTTAGTGATTTCCTTTTCCCCTGTCCTTTGCCAGCATGTGTTCCTCAGCCTGTTGTAAAAGATTTTTAGCTGATCGAGAAGTTGCAGAAGTAACCACACTTTATAGAGTGAAAGATGAAATCTGACTTTTCTAAATTATTTTGCTTTTTGTGGACTGGTGGCCACTGGTTATTGTGCTTTGTGCCAAACTGAACTCTTACATTTACTTTACAGACCATTGTCGAAATAGAAGATTTTAGGAGAGCTCAACCTGATGCAATTGCACATTCAGCAGCTAAAATCATAAGCCGGATAAAAGCTGGTGGAGAAAAGACTACGCAGGCACTGAAATCACTGTGTTGGAGATGCAAGGGTATACAAGTGGAGGTAAAATTCCAATTCTGATTGTCGAAACCATAGAAATCGATTAGAAAATCAAACTATTCTCCAGACATAATTGATACTTCTCTGAAGCTCTCAGAAAAATCATATGCAGGACTTAGCCCTAATAGGTGTTGACAGTCTGGGTTTTGACTTGCGGGTCTGCTCAGGCGCACAAGTTCAGACATTGCGATTTGCCTTCAATAAACGGGTATGTTGGTAGCCTCTCTTCGGCTAAAAATGAGATGAAATGGGTTATGCAAAAAATGTTTCCTTCAATGAGTCATCAAGTCACAGAGTTTGACTCTGTTTCCTACAGGCTTCCTCTGAATACAGTGCTGAAAGACTACTGAATTACATGCTTTTTCCGAGAGGCAACCAGAAGCCGCAACAAAAGAAAGAAGCACAGCAGCCGACTGAATTATAAGATTTGCTAACATTCTCAGTTTCGCCTCTGGAATTGTACATATCATGTAAAAGATTCTCCTTATTCATTCGCATTCTTCAGTTTTGCAATTATGTTACAATGGTAAGAATCCATTCTTGCTGAACTGCTAACTTGAATTGTGTAGCCAGATTATGCCTAACCTAACCATATTCATTCCCAACTCTGCTGAGTAAATTTATTCTTGCTATCTGCAGTAGATTGTGGGCTACTAGGTTTTTATTAAAATGTAAACGACCGGTGAATAAAATTGTTCTGACGAGTTTTATTGAGTGAAACTATAGCAGTGTTATTGAGTAATACAAACCGTCTGATTACACAAAAAGCAAGCCTTTTACACAAACATCATCTATGGATGGTTTGTGGTGGTTCTGTCCAAACATGTCTCATACAACAACTGGGCGCTGAGAAGATCCACAACAGCAGAACCAACCGACTTAAACACGGTGATCTCCTCCGAGCCTTTCCTCCCGCCGGTCTTCTCTCCGGTGATCAATTCCACCAAATCTCCGGCGATGTCTTTCCTCGTAATCACCCCTCTCTCAAACGCACCAACCAGCTCCCCGGATTCAACCCACGCCGCCTCATTGTCAATGAACACTCTGCCTCTGCTAATGGCCTCATCGTCGCATTCCTTCATCGTATGCGTGAACGATCCCACCAAATCCAAATGGGCGCCTGGTTTAAGGTCCTTCCCCTTCACCAATGGCGTCTCCGAGCTCGTGGCGCACGACACTATATCCGCTTCCCTCACCGCCTCCTCCAGAGACCCTTTCGCCTCTTCGAAACTGATACCCTGAAACCCGTCCTCTTCGCGGAGAAGGAGGACGAGATCGTGGCATTTTTCAGGACGGCGGTTCCATACTATCACTCTCTTCACAGTTGGCCTCACGGTGAGATGGGCTCTGATCAAATGGGGGGCTAGGGCTCCGGCTCCGATCATGACGAGAGTTTCGGAGTCTTTTCTGGAGAGGTAATCGGAGGCTAAGGCGGAGATGCAGGAGGTCCGGTACAGGGTCAGGTCGGTGGCGTCCATGGTGGCTAGGGTTTGGCCGGTGGCGGAGTGGAAGAGAACGTAGCTGGCGTGGATTCCGGGGAGGTTGAGGGCGGAGTTGTTGGGGTGGAATGTGACGAGCTTGACGCCGATGTATGGGAGAGAAGGGGCGGTGGACCAGGAGGGCATGAGCAGGAGAGAGGCGGCGGCGGCGGTTTGGTAGGCTTGCCGGAGTGGGGATTGGACGGCGGCAGAGTGGGTGGGGAGGGTGGTTCTGAGGTGGGCGATGAGGGCTTTGTGGGTGAGGATGGAGCAGAGAGTTTGCTTGGAGATATACATCGGCGGCGAGACGGCGGCTGTGGAGGCGGAGGCGTTGGGTTGGCTTTTCTCGGTAGCCATGGAAATGGTAGGCTCAGACTAGCCGTGAATCTTCTTCTCTTGATTGAAGATGAAGAGGAAAGGAAAATATGATCACTGTATCAGAGTAGAGTAATAAGTAGCATCCGACCGTTGACCGCCTTGACGGTAGATCAACGTTTTTGATAAATATCAAGGAAACTACACAACAATTAAGCTCGTTGATATTCAAGCTAAATCAAGATTCGAGAATTTTCCACTTTTTTATATTTAAAAAAAATCAAGAATCGAGAAGCAAATTCTGGCTGTACCTTTTTTCTTTTTTGAAAATTCTGATTGTAATTTGAATCAGGGAGAAGAAGAAAATGCAAGGAATTTATGAGAGCGATTTATTCATTTTTTTTTAAAAAAAAACTTGCATTCATATTTTGTGAGTTTTTACATGAGTTCAAACTCGGATTGTTATGAGATATGATCATATGAGGTCCCAAATTTCACGTAAACAAATCTTAACTGTTTGGGATAAAATGTAACATCTAAAATTACTTATGAGAAATGTGATGAAGCGAGATTAAAGGTACACGAACCAAGTGAACGAGATAAAAATGTAGATACACGTTAACCAATGGCGGAACTGTGGGCGAATCGGGGTGGCCGCCCCCAACCTCTGGTGACTAGGGGTAAATATACAGCCCCGCCCTAGCCCAGCCCAGCCCCTACTCAATTTTTTTTTCTAATTCTGCCACTGACGTTAACAACATCCAAGAAAAGTGGATTGCGCAACGACTTCTCGACCCTATAAATCTCTATAAAAGGATGGTATCATCTATTATGTACACACTGCCTAGATAACATACATATTCCAATCCAACTAATTTAAGAGTTAGAGCTTAATCACAAAAGTGATTCCAACTGACCATTTCTCTGTCTTCATATACTGTTCTGGTCACGTCAAGTCAAACGTTTCGAAGAGGTATTGAAATTATCAAATTGCATGGCCAGCAAGCCATTTTGACTTTCTGCCATGGCCAACTTGTGTATTCCATTCGTTACTCTAATCGTGTCTTACTTCCTCTTTTAACGCTTTTTGTTCATGATTTTATAATTTTAACATCTAATAAATTATAAAAGTTATATATTTTAAAAATATGTGTTAACATGAATGTAATAATATATCACACAATAAATTTTATATTTATAATTTTTTATAATTCAAACAAAATCAATAAAATTGATGAATAATTACATAAGACACAATAAGAGGGTCGGAGGGAGTAGACTAGTTAGTTAGAACGAACCTTTTTATGGATCAGGTGCAAAACTATTTCCTTCCGTTCTTGCACAACCTAAAGTTTCCACCGGTTTACAATTTCAAACAAGCGACACATTGTTTTATTTTGAAACAAAGGACAGCTGGTTTATTAATATCTGTCCAGCCTCTACCCAGTTTACTTACATATTACAATATACACATGTATCGATCGTCAGATAATTTACACAGGTTGAAGAGTCTACAAACCTCAAGTCTCAACCCAGAATAAGAGCAGACAAAGGACTACTCGTAAAAGACAGATTCGTGTCGCTCAACCATATGCATTCAGGACTGGCTATAGTACATTAGCTCAGTCTGGGACGCAGTCCTTTCAACAGCCGTCCACCATTCTTCATCATCTTCCCATTCATCACCCTGCTTTATTACCAGGCAAAAACATAGATCGACTCAAAATATATCATAGAAGATGAAGAGTCTAGTATCCAACAGTTTTCTTATTCAATGTATGAACCTAAGAAGAATAAATCCAAGACATGTTCTAACTATGAGGTTTCCAAGACACGAAATCAGGGGAAACTTTTACTTACAGTTGATCTCTCTTGTTAGGGACCTCAAGGAGGAAAGTGAAACAGCTATAATATGACTACAAACACGAATGGAAAAAGTTGAAATGTCTTACCATGCCTGTTAGATCTAGCTTTTTTCGTATGCCTTCAGCCTCGTCTGCAAATTTGAGAGCTTCAAACCACCACTCTTTCTGGCAACTATCGTTGATATTTTCAACATTTGGTGACATTGTTTCTATGTGAACTTCCGTTCGTCCCTCAGGATCATTGAAATTAGTAGGATCAGGAATTACATCCAGAGGAATCAAACGCAAAGGAGAACGGTATCCTGAAAAGCTACATCATCTCAGAGAAGCTTATTATAACAAACAGCTGTCCAAAGGGTAAAGACGGAGTAAATAAAAAGAATCACCTCTACATTCAGGATCATGACACTTCTGATAATAATCACCCCTTTTGATATCAACAACATACATCACTGAAAAAGGCATTGCGTTAAAAGCACATAGTATACTATAACTCTTCTATAGACATTAGAGAAGCAAGTTGGGAGTAATTTTCTAATATATTATCCCTAACCAATGCAGTAAGCTAAGAAAAAACTAAGACCTTACCATGATTGCTTTTATGTTCTCGGCCAATTCGTTCACAATATCTATTTCTTAACATGCTGTACACCATAAGTCCATATTCTGAGAACCAATACCAGCATCGGATTTTACCTGGATGCAAGGAACATGAGAAAGAACAGTTAGGCCTTAAGCAAGAGACACAACTAATAACTAGAGAAATAATATGTCGACCTTGATAAGAGTGAAAATTAAGGTTCATTTACCACATACGCACAGAGGTGAGAAGAAAAACCAAGATTGACCAAAAGAAAACCATATTACAAATTCAATACTATCTCCATGCAAGCACAATATTGTAAATGTAATTTACATTTGGAACACCTTTTACACTTCCTATAGATGCAACAAACTCGATGAAAGCATCCAGAGCTGGGAATGGTGATTGCCCCATTAAATAAGTACTTGAAGCATCAGCGGAGCAGGTAGAGTCAAACTGACGAGCAAAACTGGCATGCCTGTGAGATTGATTGGTAGTCTGCTATAAAAAAGGGTAATCAATTACTGCCACACTCACATGTAAAAAACCCAAAGTACGAGTATTTTCTGACACCTAACATTTACAGTAAAAATCATGAAACCAAACTTTTAATGTCTGCTAGCCTGTTTGACTTAAACCAAAAGGTGTGATCAGATTATATTCAACATTACCTCTGAGTCGAAGTGCAGGGCCTTCACACAATCTAAATCCATCTTGCAAATCAAAAGTTTCTCGCAGTCAGCGTCCATGTTGCATATCAAGGATGCCATAAATACATCTTCTTCATTCTGCCAGATATTGAATGAGAAACTCAATGTTAGAGATAGCATTTGAAACAAAGGAACCTAAAGTCATGACCAGTGTTTCATAGAAGACTGGTTCACGCACCAAAACATCACAATGAACGCAAAAGGTGATTAATAGTACAAGACTAAAGGTGATTGAAAATATGTCTGAACAGAGATATATAGATATGCTATGAAAATAATTTCAGTTTCAATCAGAGGCAAACCCTTACCATGTTCATACATTTAAACCGTCCACTAGGTAAGAGTACAGACGTTTTTCCTGCTTTAGATGATAGAGGAAGGCGGAAGCAGCGGTTTCTTGTATAAACAGCAGTATCCACAAAAAGTTGACACTGGCTCTCAGCTGAGCTTGAATCTTTTAACACAAACAAATTATCATATCTTCCATCCGACTCCCTTGATTTATTTATACGTGAACAAATCTGAAATAAGCAAGCCACTACACTTAATAACTTAAGGGTACTTTTCCATCCTTCAGAAAATTCATAATCAATTCCAACTTCATTGGAAACTGTATTCATAATAAAATCACGAAAAGTCATTAATCAATTCCAACTTCATAGGCAACATACCTCAACAACAAATGCGCCAACATGGGAATTGTCCTTGAAAGCAGTTTGTGGTACGCGAACAATGAGATGACGAGAGAACTTCTCTGTCAGCAGAGAAATAAAACATCTTACAAACCCCAATTTATACAATTCAGCGAAGAAAATCTATTATAGTATCTACCAGCCTCTGTATGTACACTTCACTAGTTTATTATTTCAACTATTGTGCACACTCCCACAAGTACATACTTTTATCAGTGGAAGCATTCAAGTCATCAAGTATATACTTATATAAGTTACTTAAAACAACATCTTAAGAACTCTAATGTTACAATATTGCGATAAATTTATTAAAGGATCTATCAGCCTCGGTAAGTACATTCCACTAGTTTCATGAGTTCAACTATTGCACACACTCCCACAAGTCATACTTATATCACTGAATAAAAAAAAGGAGAGCTTTCAGTTCATCAAGTATATGCCATTCTATGTGCTAACCAAGCTTTCTTCATCAGGAGGGTTTGATGGATAACGTGAAACTTTTGAGAAAGACATGGATACCAAATAACATGACAGAGAAACTATGTGTTCACATCAACCAGAAGGGGCTAGATGAGTAGAACTGCAATGAGAATGTAAAGACATACTCTAAATATCATACCTTCAGTAGACGAATCAAGTTCTATTATACAGTCATGGTTTCCTTCGATTCCATACTTCTCACGAAGGGCATCAAAGACAACTGATAGGAGGAGGTCAACCATTTCAGCTCCATTTCTTTGTACATTTACCCTCTTACTGAATTCCAAATCAAAGTAAAGATGGCATGGTAATCCCTGTACACAGACATGACTGGATAGGGTCATTTTGAAAAGGGCAGAAAAATAATACATTTCTATTATGGAAATAATTAAATTAGTTAATACTAACTGTGTGACTATTTCATCAAAGAGATGAATGAAAATCAAGATATTTGATAGAAGGATAGTAGCTGGTCATGCACGACCATTTCATCGAAAAGATGAATTGAGTAAATTTTTAATATTTAATAAAAAGATAGCCACGGATACAAGATACAGTAGCATACTGTATCATTGGATGAAAAAAAAACTGACATCTATACAAATTAACAAATAAAACCCAAACCAACCATTTATTTCCATATATATTGCCAAAACTCATCCTAGCGTACATGCGCAGAATCTCAAGCTTTCCATCATAACGACAAGAACCTAAAAAATCACAGACTTGTTACCTCCTGAATAACTTCATAGTGGTGCCGGAAATTTTGATTCATTTGCCTATACCTGAAGCCAAAGTAGATTCCACCAACAATCAGATAAGGGTTAGGCAATTATGATCAAGAATCTAAGTTTGGCAGAGTTAAGCATCAATTTTGAGGTTAAAAAGGATACCTTCGCCAGAATTCCGTGTAGGTTGAAACGAGAAACCTTCTTTGGCCATTAAAATGATCCTGGTAACAAAACATGCAGCCATTCGCATGTGCCTTCACATACTTCATCGCTTCATCCTGCCTGGGGAACGTAACCCAAATTTCCTCCCTAAATGAACATAAAACTGAGTTGGTCAACCGACATAAACCAACAGCAAAGAGAGCCAAAGCAAACCTGCAATCATCACCTTGACTTATTCTGTTGAGAGATATCGACACGAATCTCGTGCAGCAATCGAAGAAAACGAGTTGGTTTTTTAGGGAGCACTCCTTGGGGTGAACCATAGAAAACGATTGGAGAAAACTTCTTTGTTTTATCAGCATTGCTTCTTATGATGGTTGATGGACTAGGCTGAGGAATAAAAAAGTTAAAATAATAAAAAAAGGAAACAAAGTAAAATTCAAGAAGCAAAAGAAAACCAAACCTAACATCGAAGATTAAAATCACATTACATTTTGAATTGAGAGTTTGGTGTTGGAACCATTTCTGCGGTGATTTTTGACTGAGCTTGGACTCGAAGATGGATTGTCACGAGAGGTTGATGCTTCTGGAACCGAATCACCACGCTTTTCAGCTGCATGCTTTCCTCTCTTCCTCTGTCTAACTGCAGATTCTGAAATATAGTTTCCAAAATTGTCAGCCATCAGGAGTAACAATGCAAAAGCCACAACAGCGGGGATTTCAAACACCATCAGATAACAACAAAATCGAGAAATAAAAAATACAACCCGTACTACAGAAAGGCACGAAAAGATGAAATGATTAATGTACTTCAGTACAACAAGCAAAATACATCATAGAAATACGAGTAAAGCATTGAAACATATGAACTGCAACTACGCGCAACAGCTGCAAAATAAAATCAAAACAACTAAATTACGCGTTCTCAGTTAAAATCAATCAATTACTTACTAACAAAAGTTTAGCAAATCTCCGCCGCAAAATCAATCATGGAAGAAAAATGTTAACCAATTCCGCAGAGATATTTGACAAGTAAATTGGAAGGAGTTGAGATTACCAGGGGGAGTGACGCCACACTTGAAGCACTCGTAAAGACGATCTACATCGTCCATTGAGTCCGTCTTTTCCAGAGAATTTCAAAGAGTTGTCATCGCCACCGTTTGCGGCGTGGTCTTGGCGGAAGAAACTTGATTTCAAAATTCGAGGACCGGGCGGCAGCGCCAATCCATCGTAGGCCTGCTGCCTGGCCTTCTATGATTGGGCTTTAGTAGTTTAAAAAACAGCCTAGCCCAATCTTAGACATTCATATGGGCCTCTATTAAACTCAGACTAACGATGAAAAATCCATTAAAAAAGGCACATGAAACTACCTTGTATTTTACTATTTTACTCTCTGTATTTATTTATTTTATACCTTTTATATTTTGATAAAGTGTGAAGTGTGTTTTTAACCCTATGTTTTGGACGAAAGTCAGAAATGACCTTGTAAAATCTGAAAGTGTCAAAATAACTCTGGAAATCGTTGACCAAAATTGTCAACAACCAATTTGGCTAGAAATTGGGGGAAAAACCATAATACCCCGAGTTAAAATTTTCAAAAGAAAATTAAAAATATGAAATGAAAAGTTTGGCCATTTCTTCTTCTTCCCCTAAAACCCTACCCCTCTCATCTTCGACACGCCCATCTCCCCTTCTCCATTTCCATCTACGTTTCTCTCCATCTCCATTACTCTCCGCCGCATCTCCATTTCTCTTCGCTGGGGTTGCGCCGAGGAGA
>JAULKK010000006.1:2566184-2576454 GCA_032355705.1 Rubia peregrina
AATAGAAACTACAAAAATCAACTAATATCAACCAAAAACTAAAAACATCAATTCCTATCACCTAAACTTCACCCAGAAAGCGAAAAACGTCAACATAAAAAAAATAAACTACAAAAAATCAACCTATGTCACCCAAAACTACAAACATCAACTCGTATCACATAAAACTCACTGAGAAAATGAAAAATATCAACATGAAAGGGAAAAAAGTAAAAAATATCAACTCATATAACCAAAACAAACTACAGTATAAATTAAAACTCATCCAGAAAATGAAAAACATCAACTTGAGAAAAAAAATGAAAAAGTCAACAAAAAACCTACAGTACCTAAAGAGTATAAATTATTCACTCAAAAAATCATAAAATGTCAACAAATTATTATTTTTTAAAAAAAACTACAAATATCAACACATATCACCCAAAGGCTACAAACATCAACTCCTAATACCTGAACCTCATTCGAAAAATGAAAAACATCAGCATCAGAAAATAACACTACAAACATCAACTCCTACTACCAAAAGCTCAGCCAGAAAATGAAAAATATTAACATGAGATTTTTTTAATTAAAAAAACTACAAAAATCTACCTATATCACCCAAAAGCTATAATAATCCTTCTAGTCCATTGAAACAAGTTAATGCAGAACCTATCTGCAAATTGTAATTGTTCTCACAACATATACCTAATAGTGATGCCTACTCTTTTGGCCTCAATTTACAACAACAAATCATCCCTAATAAAGGCTAGAAGAATGGGAGATTCTACTGGAGTATATGCATATTGGCATTACAGTATCAGTATATATGGAACTACATCTACATTCACGATTCCCTTACTTGAAATGTGTGTTTCCATTCACAAGAAGCTGGAAAATAATCATGCCTCACTGCTTGTCTACCCCCTCATCGACACAACCACTGGTATCTGATAATTGGAGCTTCTCGTCCAACAGTGTCTTGAACCCGTCATCTTTGTCGTTCATCAAATCCACCTGTAGTAGGAGGATACAATACATTAATGATGCATGTAGTGTAAGAATAAAGCTACATGCTGAACTAGAGAAACATAAACCAGAACGAAGACACTGTGCATTTAGCACTAGTAAATTAAAGAGTGTTTAGAATGTAGACCCGAGTCTGAAATTTATGAAACTCATCAGAGCTAAGAGAACCATCATAACTGAACATAAAATTAAAGCTCAATAAATATATCATAAAAACATCATCGTTATCAAAATATAAAACATAAACATCACCGCATCATATTAAATCATCATCAACGCATCATAAAATATCACCATTACACCATAGAAAAACATCACACATAGCATCACACATAATCATCATAAAAAACACACAAACATCACAAAGAACATCACACATCATCATCACAAAAATACACAAACATCACACATCAGACACAACATCACATATCATCGTCGTCTCAGCAATAAAACACAGAAAACCAGAGCGTGAGATTTTGGCTCCGCCGGCACCACAGAAGACCGGTCGTCGGAGCAACAATCACACACAGCAATAAATGCACAGCAAACCCACACTCACAGTCGTCTCAGTAGACCAATCGTCCAAGCAGTCCTCTGAGGTCATCATGGCAGTCTCGATGAAGGCGGAAGTAGTAATGGCCTTGCGCTTATCGACCGGTAGTTTCTCAGTCGCCGGTCATCTGCTTTTGAGCAGCCGATGAGCTTCCCGCGGTATCCCCACCGTTCCGTCAAATTCAAAGCTTGAAATTTCCACCACCACAGAGTTCAACACAAACGCCACCGCTGAATTCAACTTCCAATTCGAATTGAAGATGCCTACGGTTTCACGGCGGAGTGAATCGGTTTCACAGCAGTTTTCGACGGCAGAAGAAGAATCGGTGACGGAGAGAAGAATTACGGCGCGGTAGCAGAGCGGTTACAGAAGCATCGGAGAGGTTGACAACAGTTTTCGAGAACAGAGGAGGAAGACTACTGACATAAAAATAAATGAAAAATTTGAAAGATTTAATATTTATATAATATTTTTATAATTGCACAGTAGGTCCCTATATTTTCTGCAATTTTTTTAAAAATTCCATCACAAATGAAACTTCTCATAATTACACAATAATCTCTGTTTAAAGTTTAATCTGCCTAAAATAAAACTTTCTGAATTTCATTTTCTAATTTTAATTTTATTAAAAAAAATATTTTATGAATTAAAATTAAATTTAAAAATAAGCACATTTTTAAATTTGAAAAAAAAAATTTGAAAACAAAATTTAAAACAAAAACTTACCATGACAAATGGGAATGCAAATTCCAAACGAAAATGTATCGGAAGCCATGACCCATGCACGTGGTCTGATATCAATTGCGGTGGTTTCAGTTGGGTGAAATCGAGAAGTGATTTCAATTATTTGAAATCACTTTAAAAAATATACTGTGAAAATTTATGATTTTAGTATGATTTCCTTACGCTTTCAGTTTTCAATTGAAATTACTTTGAAATTGAAATTCCACTATTGTTTATTTGCTTTCAATCGACTACGGTTCCAACGCTGCTATTGTTTATTTGCGATAAAGTAAATGAATTGATTTCCTAAATCACATTTTCTTTCAATGGCTGAATGTCATGCCTCTGTATACTATTGTTTTCCATTATTCATTTGGGTGATATACGTTGGTATTTGTAGTTAAAGACACTGCTCATATTTACGATTTTAAGAGTGAAAATTTTATACTCTTGAGATAGCGTAGTTTTTCTGTTGATATTTTTCATTTTTTCGTGTGAGTTTAGGTTGATATACATCGATGTTTTTTTTGTTTTTTTGTTATATGAGTTGATATTTTAAGTTTTTTCCCTATCATGTTGATGTTTTTCATTTTATAGGTGAGTTATACGTGATAAGAGTTGATTTTGTAGCTTTTTAAGTGATATATGTTGATGTTCTGTAGTATTGTTTTTCTTGTGCTGCCATTTTTAAATTTTTCGGGTGAAATTTAGGTGAGAGAAATTGATGTTATTAGCTTTTGAGTGATATAGGTTCAATGGTTGATGTTTGTAGTTTTTAAAAAATTGATAATTTAAATTTGGTTGATGTTTTCTATGACTTTCAGTTTATGATTGTTGATGTTTTTACGATTTTCAGTTTATGATTTTTAGTTGATATTTTGTTAGTTGTAGTCGATGTTTTCAATTGTTTGTTGATTTTAATTTGATTATATATATATATATGACTAAATTATTTTTTTGGTCCTCCACCTACCATCTTTTACCATCATATCATCTTTTACCATATTTTGGTCCCCGCGAGCAAAACCACGTTTGTTTAGTACCTCACAAATGCAAAGTGAAAGTTTCAGTCTCCAAAACCAGACTTTGGGTAGTTTTCATCTTTTGGTCCCAAAAATATATTCTTTTTTATATGGATAGGGGTATTTCTGTAATTTCACTTATTAAAATAGCAAAAAATAGCAAAGTTAAATATCAACTGAACAAATAAATTGTAAATATATTCTTTTTGATGTATTTCTAAAGGTAAATTTATTTATATTTTTTAAAATTTAATTAATGTATTTATAAATTTAAATTTTATTTTGAATTAAATTTTATAAACATGTAATAGAAGTTGTTTGATTTAAAAAATATAAAAAAACATTATATAAATAATTAATAAAGTTAAGTTTAAAATATACTCCATTCGTCCCACTTTAAACTTCCTATTTGTTTTTTCAGAGTTAAACTTTACAAACTTTGACCCTAAATATAAATTAATATAAACAATAAATATATCATGTGACATATCGTTAGATTTGTCTTAACATCTATTTTCTAAATATTAATTTTTTATGCGATATTATTATATACAACTAGAAATATTTACGGTCAAATATGTTCATTGAAGACCATAAAAAAACAATTTGAAACTTAATAGTGGGACGGATGAGTAGTACAGTACACATTTAAAAATAAGGCATTTAAATTAAAACAAAAGAAAGGATATTCACGTGGGCAATGAACAATGAACATTTGAAAAGAGCGGATATTCAGGAAATGGCAGAGGAGCACATGGCTGTTCAGGGACACTAAATGCAGGGATCAGTTTGGTCATCCGGAGCAGCGAGCTAGATCAAATGCAGTCCGTTCCAAGATCCAGGGATGACAATTTACCTTTTTAAATTGTTTTTCGATTTTATTTTTATTTTGAAAATTAGTTCCAAAATTTTCTTTTCTTGATTTTTTCTGATTTTTCCCCTTTAGTATTTAAAGATCTTGTTAGAGTCCCACATTGGTGGTTGACAGTCATATAACTCAATATATAAAATTATGGGTTACCCCTACATAGTACCAATTGGTTTTATGATAGTAGCTCATGATCCTAATAGTTATATTCAATGAAAATTACTTTTTTTGCCTATTAAGCAAAAAAAAAGGGAAAATATGTTATTCAATACACCGTCTCTTCTTTCTTCTCTTCTCCACCACATCCGTCTCTTCTTTCTGAATCCGAAAATTGGTCAACTTTGTCTCTTCTTTCTTATCATTCTCTGCCACTGCCGCCAATCTACCACCTTCAGCAATATCTTTGTTCTCCGCCCGCCTTTTTTCGCCCTTCTCGTTACCATTGCCATCGCCGACCCATCTTCATCTACCCTTCCTCATCCTCTGATTTCCACCTCTGACCTATCTTCATCGATCCTTCCTCATCCTCTGATTTCCACCTCTGACCTATCTTCATCGATCCTTCCTCGTCCTCTATCTGCCACCGTCATCACCATACCAAAAGAAAGTCTAAAATCCCACATCTCTTCCCCACAACACACTACCCTAAATCGATTTTCGAATCTAATTAAAGAGTGTAAGGTTTGATGTTGCGGTGGATATTGAAAAAAACGTCGCTGGAAGGTGAGTGGTGGCAGTAAGCCAGTGGTTGGCAAGTCGGGGGTTGTAGTGGGGGTACTAGGGTTTTGGGGCTGTGGGTGGGGTATTAGTTTCTGGTGCAGGTGACGGGATGGGTGGCATCGTGACGATGATAAGGTATGTATGGTGAATTGGTGGCAGTGGTGGTGGGTTTCTTGTGGTGGTGGTAGTGGTGGGGTGGCGAAGGTGTAGGAGGTGGTGGTGGAGCGGTGGAGGTGGAGATGGAGGTGGTGGGGAGCGAGGGAGGTGGAGGTGGGGGATTGGCTTTGTAGGTGGCGGCGGTGGTAGAGCGATGGAGGTGGCAGCGGGACTTAAGGGCAAATTTGTCCATTCAGTTTTAGAGTTTGGACCAAGGGGCATTTTGGTCATTTCAAGTAGGTCAATGGTAAAAAAAATGGCCAGACTCAGGCAGGAGGGGTATGAGTTATCATGGCACAACTAATCCAGGAATACGAATGCACTTAAAAACTCAGGGGTATATATGCACAAACACAAGAACTGGGGGTATGATGAGTTTAATAAACTAAACGATCCTCCATTTTCTTATATAATTATTGTACTTTTTTTTCTAAGATTGACATATTTCCTTGTATGGTAAAAATAATTGTTCTCATATATTATTTAATCTTTTTACTCATTTCATTCTCTATAAAAAAAATCGATCTAAATAATAAGGTGTCGGTTTTAAAAGAACAGATTCTGATTTACAATCCTCAACTCTTCTGATGGAGACGCATTTGATTACCTGACGGATATCAATAGGTTGATCATCTTACAATGGTTAGGATGGTTGTTACTATTTGCTAAAAGATTAGGGGCAAAGGTTGAATTTTAACACCAGAGTCTCTAAGTGGGATATAATATTGGTTCATTGATAATTTGGTGCTCTACTAATCAGCAAAATTGTGCTGATTAATTGCATGAATGCATCAGTATTAACAAAATACATGCTTATGTGTATTAGCACTAAGCAACCATATCTTTATGCAACTAGCTAGTTATTACTTAACAACTCAACCAACTATAATGCTACATTTTCACCTCATAGATCTCACTAAATACCTAATTCTTCTCACCATATATGCTTCTTCCCTCTTCACTCACCACCAGCACTTCTCTTCTTCATACACACAGAGCTAATCGAAAGAATACGCGTAAATCGCGAATGGCTGCAAATGATGTGCCTTGTTGTGAAACCATGTTCTGGATATACTTGATCATATGCGTGGGACTCGTGGCCTTCGCCGGGCTCATGTCAGGGCTCACCTTAGGCCTCATGTCCCTCAGCCTAGTTGATCTTGAGGTCCTCATCAAGGCCGGCCAGCCTGAAGATCGCAGAAATGCAGGTTAGTTATGCATCAAAACCGTAGTTTGGCACCAGAACTGTGGTAACTGACCCGTTCTGTTGTTTTTGCAGCCAAGATACTGCCCATAGTGAAAAACCAGCATTTGCTCTTATGTACTCTGCTGATATGGAATTCCTTGACTATGGAGGCCTTGCCTATCTTTCTTGATGCTCTTCTTCCTGCATGGATAGCTATACTAGTATCAGTCACCCTTGTTCTTGCCTTTGGAGAGGTATTTATACTTGCAGCTTTTCGATTCTGATTCATAAATTCTAACTAGAAAGATCAATTTAGTGTCATTTCTGTCTATGCAGATCATTCCTCAAGCAGTTTGCTGCCAATATGGACTCAAAATTGGTGCGAAACTCTCTCCCTTGGTTCGCCTTCTTGTCATAATTGTTTTTCCATTGTCTTATCCAATCAGTAAGGTATGTCAATGACCATATTCTTCACAACTTTTGTTTGATTATATTCTCCTTGTACTCTTCACAAACCACCATATGTCCAGCTCTTGGATTTACTCCTCGGAAAAGACCATTCTGCTCTTCTGCGCCGGGCTGAACTCAAGACGCTGGTGAATTTGCACGGAAATGAGGTGGTTGTATAAACCTAATACCTCGTACCAATGTTATAATATTAGAAGATTTTCGGAAACAGCGCTTACTTATCGCGTATGATTCACTTGTTACGATCAGGCAGGGAAGGGTGGCGACTGGCGAGTTGACGCATCATGAAACTACGATCATATCCCGGGGCTCTAGACATGACAGGAAAGACAGCTAAAGATGTTATGACACCTTTGCTGAGAATATTTTCGCTCGACCTCAATTCTAAGCTCAACGAGTACACCATCTTTTCTTTTTTTATAAATATATGATAATAACTGAGTTTTCTGATCTTTGCTGCAATTAATTCCATCTTCCAACTATGTTTTTCCAGTGATCTAATGAACTTGATCATAAGCAAAGGACACAGCCGCATACCTGTTTACTCAGGAACTCCAGATAACGTTGTTGGCATCATTCTGGTAAGCATATGTGGACACAGTTCTTTATTTTAGAGCCAGAAATGTAATCTTCCACTTAAATTCAGGTCAAGAACCTATTGAAATGCCGCCCTGAAGATGACACGCCAATCAGGAATCTGACAATCAGAATGATACCCAGGTAGATCTAACTTGCAACATATTCTTGAACTCTATTCTTACAAACATAAACACATATGAATCTGTTTGGACCAGGGTTCATGATTCCATACCCTTGTATGACATGCTGAATCAGTTCCAGAGAGGGCACAGCCATATGGCTGTCGTTATAAAGAGCAAACAGCGCAGAAGCGATCCTATGGAAAACGTCGCATCCAGACTTGTGTTGAAGACACAAATTCAATCACTTCAGAAAGGTAACAAATGATCAGTAAAACATTTTAGTGATATTAAGGTTCTTCTTACATTGTTCAGAGCCTGCAGCAAATGATTGTCAGAATTCATCTCTACCTTGTCGTCGAATCAAAATATCGAGTCCCATACCAAGTGAGGAGATCACAGATGATAATCTGGGAACTGTTCCAAGCACAGATGATGAAGTAACAGGTATAATCACCATGGAAGATGTCCTTGAACAGCTGTTGCAGGTAATCCATTCCCCATTGTCTATAACACTAGCTGCAAAAACCTCGGCTTATCGCAAAACAACTCATCTTCCTATGTTATACAGGAACCAATCTTCGACGAAACTGACGAGTATATCGACATTCACAAGAAGTAAGCTAGACTTATGACCACCTGTATTATTCAATTTCTGTCTGAATTCGCTATCTTTCCGCAGAATCAAGATCAACATTCCAGCAAAGAAGTACTTTTCACGATCCCCGGGACCCAGAGCAGCCGTGGTATTTAACGCAACCAGAAGAAGTCCGATGGCATCTCCATATTCTTCAGATCATGATCAGACATCTATATCCTACGGTCATACTTCTCTGTTCCGTTCGCCGGTATCTCCATACCTTCCCTCGCCTATTGAAAGGTCAGCGCTTTCTGCTACACCGACAAACTACTCAGCAAATTCTTCCCCACTCAAGAATGGACAAGATCCTCAGGCCTAAAGCAAGATTCCTAGGCAATCTAACGTGTACCGTATTCGTAACTTACTGAATATTCGATGGTAATAATAACGTTTTTCTTGTTCGAAATTGTAAACCCATGAGCACAATTAAAGCAATCAGAAAGACGGTTAACTCTATCAGATCCTACCGACACAGTGTATCCTCCATCAGGAAATAACAAAATGCTTCTTCCAACCGCTCCTCGTAGTTGCTCTAGTACCAACCGTCACGGTCACCCTTCTCAAGGTTTACCCAACACGGACCATTTTTCTCAAGGTTAACCGTGAGCTTAGCTGTGCAAAATTGCAACAACCAATAACTGATTCTCACGTACATCGCACTCTCTCAGCACACCCAACCTTTGGAGGGACGTGACACAAATCTTCAGTAAACACACGCGTTAAAAATGAAAGTGCTCACACGTTTGGTGAGCAAATGCTCATTTTCAATTTTATTCCATAAAGTAATCGGGTATGGACTGTGGGATGAAATGCCACTATGAGGAGCAGGGTTGGTGGCAAACTCAGAGAGATTGAGTTTAGTTTTGGAGGGAAGAAGAAGATGGTGACTGAGATTTGAATTGTAGCTCCATTTCCTTCTCATCAAAAAACGCGGGGTGAGCATAGTTTCACTTTTTTAATCAGAGAGTCGTTTGTACATTTTTGGGTGTGTAGTTCACGTCAACTAAGAGTTGAATTTACGCAATTGGAGCATACATATATAGGGAAGGGTTCTATTAAATCTAGTCTCACGCATTTATTAAATCTATTTTTAGTAAACAAATCTCAACCATGAGATTAGATGGATGGATGGTTAGGATTTGGTGTAAAAATAAGGGGGTTAATAGAACCCTTCCCATATATATATACACACACTTGGGGATGAAAAGAGCGAATTCAGTTTAATTGATCATCAAACCATGATTATATTTTATTTTTAATTCAAACCCATCACATAACCCCTAATAAATGCCCAAATGAGCAACTAAAAATAACATGTGTCACAGTTTTAAACAACGTTACACAAATTGTTGTACAAGGAGAACGAAATAAACTAGATATTCATGTTTTAACACGCACTTTTCATGATAAACAGCGAGGGGGCAAGAAAAAACAATCTCATATTAACTTCAGAGTTATTTCACTACAATTAACTCCACAGACATGGCTCATCCCCAATTCAGCAATACTACCTTTTACAATAACCAATACAGACTAAAAATATAAGACCTCGAAGGTAAGGGAAACTACTTAGGAAAAAGGGATAAAAATACATTCAAACATACCCACATTAATCCATTCATTTCACTATCCAGAACTGCAGAACTACAGCTGGCTACAACTGCAGTACATGAAACATAGCATGCTTATGAGTAAACCACCAGCAGTGTGACGATGCAGTGATTAACAAGTACATGAATGCAGGTTTCAGATTAAACACTCCTTACCTGCTTAACCTAAACATAGAAGAGAAATTAAAACATCCACCCTATCTAGTTGGTCAATCAAATCGACCAAATTTCAGTATGTTCTTTGAGCTTATCACATTCTACATGAAACTTTCCTTGTTTCCAACAGAAGCGGTGGTGTAATAACTCATGTCAAGTGTACCACCAATAAGATGAAACAGCCAAACTTCATCGAGCATCTTATACATGTTCTCTAGACAAAATTTGGAAGCAGGTTAAAAGTTCATATAGAGAAAAAATCCGTTCTTCTCTGCTCTGTAAAACTGGGTGAAACACTATCACAGCTAAATGTAAATGTCGGTTCGTATCACCAACTAACGCAGGGAGACAGAACAAATTGTACCTGGACACTTAAGTTTATGAGGGAAAATAATTTTCAAAAAGGACAACTCAGAGCTTACTATATTTACCTCAGAGAATTGGAGTTCAACAAAAGTAAGT
>JAULKK010000006.1:2767647-2782004 GCA_032355705.1 Rubia peregrina
GCTCCACCAACTAAGAACGGCCATGCACCACCACCGATAGAAACTAGAAAGAGCTCTCAGATAGAATCTAGAAAGAGCTCTCAGGAGAAAAACCTCTGAGGCGAAAAAAGAAGAAAAAAGGCGCAGCCTTTCTTCCATCCTTTGGAAGCTGATTTCTTCAATTTCAATCACTTTTCACCGATGAATTATGGTTTAACGGATTCCCATTGGAATTCCGCAAAAAATCATATGCAATTTGTGGGCAGTTTTTGATCTTATTCGTCCTTAGAGTTAGGTTTTTGTCCGAAAATTTGAGTTCTCTTTGCGGATCTTCTCGTGGTGTTGTTCTTGGTGTTGTTCTTGGTTGCAAATTCTGTTCTCTTCCTGGATTTGCAATCGGATCTGGATCTTTTCTCGGATCCTTGCTTGAAGCGGAGAGTTTGTGCACAAAAAATCCGATCTTTGTTGGGTTTATATTGCGGCAAGGGTATTAAAGGATCAAGGGTTTTGCGACAAGGAGTTATTACTGATTTGCGACATGACTTGTATGGAGATTGCGGCAAGGGTTTAAAGCCTTCAAGGATTTGCGACAAAGGAGTTGAACTTGAAGATTTCGGCAATTGTTTGAAGGGTTCCAAGGATTTGAATCAAGGAGTTGAACCAAGGGTTTGAAGATTAGAGATTTGCGGCAAGGTTTTAAATCGGACATCTAGGTTTTCCACCCGATCACCTGATTAGCGATCGGCCAATTTTGTGGTATTCTTGGTCTGATATATTGATCGTGATGGTGATTACTGGTGAATTCTCGGGAAGCAAAAACAAGAACAATAGCAACATACAGGAACAAGCAAAGGATGCTAAACAAGGGCGGCAAGCTCTTAAAATTCACCCAAGGGATTGGAATGATCCAATGCTTGAGAGAAGGAGGCTATGGGACGATCCGGATATAGTTCTGAATAGGTCGAATATCGAGATTGTTGAACACAATGGAGATATCGTCGACTTTGTTCTTACGGACGATGAGATACACAAGGATCTCTACAAGCCTTTATATGGTTTCTTGGGTGTTTTTCCGGGCTTCTTTCCAGGGATGTATGCAATTCGTACTCTTTTGGTTGCGAAATGGAACGTCGCTTGTACTGTTCAGAGTAAGTCCAACGGCTATGTCATGTTCAAGTTCAACAGTGCTGAAGATAGAGACATGGTGATGAATGGTCCTGATCATTATCTCCATGGGAAGAAATTGTTCATGTTCAAGGTTGCTGAATCTGGGAAGTATGATCCAAACATCTTGGCTACCAAGCCAGTCTGGGTCCGGATGGAGCACTTGCCAAAGACTTACTGGCATAAGAAAGCATTGGAAAAAATAGCCACATCAATCGGGGAACCAATTCTCATGGACAATGGTACGCTTGAGTTAAGGGGTTACTATGCACGCCTACTCATTTGGATTGACACTTCCAAGCAGCTTAAAGAGATGGTGAGTTTTTGTATCCCAACTGGTGAAGTTCATAAGCAGAAAATTATCTACGATTATTGCCGTCCTTGGTGCATAAATTGTGGTGAAAACAATCATATAATGGAGAGATGTGACGATTATTGGAAATCCAAGGAAGAAGAATTACATAGTCCCGCCGATCTGAAGATAAATGGTACTAAAGCAAAGGGGAAGAAAAATTGGAGAATGCGAAATAATGATCAAATTTGGGTGAAGAAGATGCAGAATGAAAATAGTGGGCATAGCCCGAGTATTGGATCGATTAGAGGTGGGGAAAATGTCTTATTGGAGGATGCTTCCTCGGACAATGAACACTTGGAGAGGATACGGAAGGGTAAAGGTAAAATTGTTGATGAACACATGGTTGATAATAGCAAAAAATCTGAAATTGGCAAACGAAGCGCGGGCATAATCATTGGCGCTATAGGAGGCGAGTTGCAAGGCACCGAGAAGGCACGACAAGGCGCCGAAGAACAGGCCATAGACGCCCAGGCTGAGCGCAATAAGAATATAGGGTCTGGCGCTGGACTAGGCGCTTCAAAAGGTGCGCTGCCAGCACTTGAGAAAACCGGGCTTGGCGCTGGACTTAGCGCTGGACTGGGCGCTGGAGAGACCGAGGATCATGCCAGGGACGCCCAGATATCGCATCGCGGTAGGAGCATTCAGCGTCATGCACCGGATGGCCTTGGCGCTGGACTTAACGCTAAACTGGGCACTGGAGGACCCGAGTGTCATGTTAAAGACGCTCATGCACGCCACGGTGGGAGTGATGTGCGCTTGTTGCCTAGACCGTCTCTCAGCGCTGATTCGGCCAACGCATTCCAGGGTCAAGATCCAGCGTTTGGTGTTGATGGCCACCCGCTTCCTGGAGCTGGAAAAATGCTAGAAGAAATGACCCACCCAGAAGCTAGAGGCTCTAAATTTCCGAGAGTAAGTAGGAGCAAGAGCAAGAATCGTACCCATTCTGGGTTGGGGGCAACGACTAGAGCTCGGAGCAAGAGCAGAACTCGAGTTCATGAGCGCGGGAAGGCCATCCACAAGCCCTATCAACGTGTGATGAATGCCACGAGGAGCAACTCTGATAGCTCCGGTTCTAGATCAACTGAAGGCGGCGGTCCGAAGCCAAAAGGGACCTTAGTTTCCCAATGAATGTCGCATCAATGAATGTAAGGGGTCTCTCGGCCCCAGTACGAAGGAGATGGGTGAAATCAATCATCTCCGCTAATAGAGTAGGACTTTGTGGCTTGTTGGAAACAAAATTGGAGGATAAGGTGTTGAGTATTTTCTTGAAGAGTTTTAAAGATTGGAAGTTCACGCATAACTTTGAGCTGTGGCGGAACTCCAGGATTCTTATTATCTGGGACCCGAAAGGCTTCTTGGTAGAGGTTCTTGGCAAGTCTCCGCAATGTATTCATCTCAAGGTACGTAATCTTTCATCTGGTATTGATTTTTGCTGTACTTTTGTGTATGGGCATAGTGAGGGTAGAGTGGCACGTTTGCCACTCTGGACGGAGTTGAAGTCTTTTGGTGCTAATCTGAATTCCCCTTGGATGGTCCTTGGTGATTTTAATGCTATACTTAGTGTTGATGATCATTATGGCAACACTGTTCCGAGTTTGTATCCGATGAGGGAATTCCAGGATGTTTGTTTGAAGTGTGGACTGACAGATGCTCCCTCCATTGGTGAGCATTTAACTTGGCATAGTGCTGATTGGAAAATATGGAGGAAATTAGATCGTGTACTCTTAAATCATGGATGGGATGGTGCTGCCTGCAGAACAACGTTTCTCCCTATTTCAGCTCAGTCAGACCATTCCCCTATGGTTGTCGATATGTCCCAGGAAATTGATGGAAAGCAAAGACCTTTTAAGTTTCAGAACATGTGGTTAAGTCATCCGAATTGTGGGCAAGTTGTGCAGGATTATTGGGAGCCTTCGATTGAGGGGACTAAGCAATATTCGGTGACAAGAAAGCTTAAAAGGATGAAGCGGCCATTGAGAGACTTGGGTAATATTGATCTCGGACATATTTCTGAAAAGGCACGATTGGCAGACAAAGAATATAGCAACGCTTTCGACCAATTTGATGCTCTTAATGCTTCTATCGCTGATGTTGAGGCATTGAGAGTATTGAAAAAGAAAGCAATGCAGTATTATCTTGCGGAGTCATCTTTTCTCGCTCAGAAGGGGAGGATCAACCATATTACTATGGCGGATAAGGGATCTAAGTATTTTCATACAATGGTCTCGGTAAGAAAAGGTGGAGGTATACCAGCGATTATTGACACTGACAACCGTATAGTCACTTCTAACATTCGCAAAGGTGAACTGTTTGCAGACTTCTATAAAGGCTTGTTCGGCACAATGAGAGATAGAATTCCCATCGTTCCTGATATTCTCAACACAGGTCCCTTACTCACGGATATTGACAGGGCTTATCTGAATCAGGATGTGACGAGCTTCGAGGTCAAACAAGCTTTATTTGCAATGGCGGATGACAAGGCTCCAGGACCAGATGGTTATACGGCTGGTTTCTTTAAGAAGCAGTGGGAGATTGTGGGAGTGGAAGTAACAGCTGCAGTATTGGAGTTCTTTCGTTCAGGTGAAATACTGGCTAGACTGAACCATACATCAGTTGCTCTTATACCGAAGAGGCCTGATAATCTAAAAGTTAGTGACTTCAGACCAATTGCGTGCTGCAATGTGGTTTACAAGATCATCACTAAGATTATTGCGAACAGGCTAGAGGGAGTATTGCCAGATATCATAGACCCGTGCCAAGGTGCTTTCGTGAAGGGAAGGAGCATCTCGGACAATGTCATGCTTGCGCAGGAATTTGTTCGGGGTTACGGAAGGGTTCGGAACTCCCCTAGATGCATGATTATGGTGGATTTACAGAAAGCATTTGACACAGTCTCTTGGGATTTCTTAGAAGAGGTTCTGCGTGGCCTTGGACTCCCGGATAGACTGACAGACAGAATCATGATTTGCGTACGTACTTCTTCGTTCTCGATTGCAATTAATGGCAAGCTGTGCGATCACTTTCAGGGACAAAGGGGAATTCGGCAAGGGGATCCCTTGTCACCCCTACTGTTTGTTATCTGCATAGAGTATTTATCGAGACTGTTGAAAAGGAGGACTGATTCGAGACATTTTACTTACCATCCGAGATGTGAATCACTAAAAATCACTCACTTGGCTTTCGCGGATGATCTTATGCTCTTCTCTAAGGCAAACACGGATTCGGTCCATATACTTATGGATGCCCTGAATGAATTCGAACTCACCTCCGGACTAGCCATTAATGCAGCTAAGTCCAAGTTCTTTGGAGTGGGTATAAAGGAGGATTTGAGCTTCACAGGTATCCCATGGGCAACTTTTCCAGTTCGATATCTAGGCGTGCCACTTGACTCCAGCAAGTTAAAGGTCACGCAATTCGGCACTCTGCTTGGTAAGGTTGACTCAGAAATTGCGAAATGGAAGGGGCATACTCTCTCTTATGCTGGCAAATTGGAGCTAGTGCGATCGATTGTTGGAGGTATTACTGGATTCTGGATCCAGAATTTCATCATACAGACTACCGTTTTTGATGCTTTGGAGCAAAAATGTAAACGCTTCCTATGGGGAGGAAAGTACAAGAGTAAAGTGGCGTGGAAAAAGTTATGTACCCCCAAATCTTATGGGGGTCTTGGCTTGCGAGATTTTACTGTTTGGAACCGTGCTTCAATGGCTCAGAGAATATGGGACTTACACAGAAAGAAGGACAGTTTGTGGGTGAAATGGATTCATTCTTTCTATCTTCAAGAATCCGATTTCTGGCATATCAATCCGAGAATACAAAATGGAAGATTGGGTGACAGATACTCAAGTTATTTTGGGGATCTATGCAGGCTCAGGGATGAGTTGAAATTCATATTCCAGGGAGATGTCCGATCAGTCCAAGAACATCTTGGTTCATGGGCGATTTCGGGTAAATTTACAAGTTCTGCTTATGTATTTATGCATCGCCACAAATACCCGAGATTATATGAAGAGATTGGACATGCACGGGAGAAAGTATTCAACAGTATTTGGCGTGGTTTCATACCTCCAAAGTTCTCTTTTATTGCATGGCTGGCAGCAATCCGAAGGCTCTACACAAAGGACAAGCATCGACACGAAGAAGCAGATAACATGGATAAAATTTGTTCTTTATGTCATCTTGAGGAAGAGACAAATGAGCATTTGTTCTTCAGGTGCGAGTTCTCAGAGGTGGTCTGGGGCCGGATAAGGAATTGGCTAGGACTTAGAAGAAGAACAAATACGATCGCAAGCTCCATGAACTGGGTCAAAAGACAAATCAAGGGTTCCAAAGTGCGCAAGCAATTTGGTATTCTCGCTTTGATTACTACAGTGTATCGTATCTGGAGAGAGAGAAACAGTGTTGTTATGGAGGGTGCTACACCGTGTTCTGATCGAGTTGTGAAGATAATCATGAAAGACTGTTACATGGTTATGAATCGCCTTCACCCCGATGAACACATTTTCTGAATCGGTTAGTTCCACTCGGTTGAGGGTCCTGGGTGAAGGTGGTTGGCACTGGACCAAAGGCGTCTCAAGTAGTCCTTGGCGCTGGAACAAGGCGCTGGGAGATGCTGATAGGCGAGGGATCATAGGCGCTGTTTGAGTGTCCTTGGCGCTGAATCGAGGGCATCATATGTTGGCCTGTGGGGCTAAAGCAAAGGCGCGGGTTGCTGGCCCTTGGCCTTTAGCGCAGCAACAAGGGCACTGGGCGATAGCCCTATGCGTTAGGAAGGGCCATCCGGGGGCTGTGCACAAGTTGCCGCAGGAGTGTTAGGCAACGCTGGTTTTCAAATACCGCTGGATGGTGTTATACTTACAACTCGGTTTCAAGTAAGAGGCTTAAATTGTTTGCTTTATTAAGCCTAGTATGAAACTTTGATTTAACGGTCATTTATGCGCTCTATGCTCGCGCTACACTTTGTGTTAAATTGGCATAAAGCTGTCCATTTGCTAAAAATGGAGTGGGCGTTTACATAATCGCCACGCTTGATGCACGCGGTACAAGTGTATCCATTCTCTCATCTTCAGGAGGCTGATTCAGTAGGGATTCACAAAGGTAAGAGGCACGGCCTCGACGCACCTTTGCCCTCCAAATCAATCTCGGTTCCTCAATGAGAATGATAGAAGGCCAATAACATCCCTCTATCTTCACCTTAGGGATGTAAATGGTAGAAGCAGATACCAACTCGCACCAAATGGTGCATCCCCGGTCATCAGCTTCATCACTAGGAGATATCCAAGACCCGGCACACATTCGGCTGCGCAAGGTACTTCAATATTTAGAAGCCGGATTTATAGCTTCACTCAATCTCTGTCCGATGACAAGGCCTCACTCAAGACCCGAGTCACTTACACTCGGTTGCTATATGGAATGTCCATGACGAAGGCCCTCTCGTTTGGGGGTAGAAGCGGTTCATTGATCTATGGGTATTCATCTATTTTCTAGCGACAAGACTTCACTCAAGACCCGAGTCATTGGTTTATGCTCGGCTGCTCTATGGATTATTAATGAAGGCCCTGTCTGTTAGGGGTAGAAGCAGATCATTGGTTTATGGGTAGTGAGTTTGTTCTCACCCCATTAAACTAGCATTACTTAGCATGTTTAGTCTCATGAGGTAGTTATAGGTCCTTCCTACAGGGACTTGTTTTCTTTCCCTTCGCTTGATTTATCTTGCTAGGGGTTGCTAGTTTCGGTTTTACTTTTTACTAGGTTACTTACTCCCGGGGTCCACCATATAACCTCGGGTTGGATTGTTTTGTATTTGGTAGGACTCTATTCGGGTCCTACCATGGGTTTCATCGTTTTATACTATTTACCATATTCACTATAGCAATGGCCACACCAATTATAGATGGTATTTGCATCATATTACTCCAACAACTATCTTTCCGATCCACCATTGATCAGAAATATAGCAATGGCCATGCTAATTTGGCAATGTAAATTTCAATTCTGAAATTCTCTGTGAATTAAAATGTTCATTTGTGGGAGGTCCCCCTCATTTTAAGACTCCGATAATGTTTTAAAGTTTTGCAAGATTTTTTTTATTAAGATTACATACAAGCTCACTAAAGTCTAAAATTTTATTCATTTGAATAGTTATGGACGCTCAGTAGCGGAACATACGGGGTGCGTAGGGGTGTCTAGTCTCCTCCAATTTTTACTTTTATAGAGGGACTTGTGTGAAAAATTATTTAAAAAACAAATACATAATTGGTTAAAATTATATTTCAACCCCTCTTAAACTAAAATTTGGGTTCCGCCTCTGGGGACGCCCTCATGAGAATATACAAAGGTTGTACCACCAATTAATCGTGGTTACCGAAATCGAAACCACCAGCTGGTTGGGAAACCACAACAAGAGCCTCCGACACGGTCTTATTACATTAGGTAATCTCCATAAAAAAAATCTCTAATATTTACAGTTTTTTTATTCTTGACGTGGGTGTGTTTTAAATCCTAGACCTCACTGTTGTAGAGACTGTGTATTGCCAAATTAGACCAAATTCATAGATTAGTTATAATTGTTAATTAAGAAATGTACGACTAAAATATGGTACAGTGATGTAACAACAATTCATATATTCTTTTTATCCCAATTCAAACTGCACACTTGCTTTTTTATCACTGTTCTCTATCAAAGTTTGACTCCACATTTGAATAGATATATGAGCAATAATATTATCGTTAGTAATATTGATGAATTCGTTAGTTTATAAATATCAACATTTTATTTGTCATAACATAGGTAAATATATATTAATGGATAAACATGTTTCTGGAACATCATCATAATGATTGGTATGAAATTTGAATTTAGACAAAGGGTGTACGTTATCTTATGGTTACAATACTTCAGTGTATGCCCAGCAATAAATCACAGTGACTAAATAGTTATTTAAGTCCACCATATAAAGAAATATTATAGTAGGAGTTATTGTGGGAATGTATTTTATTTTAGTTCATGGTAACCTGGAGATACTGTAATATGATTAGCGATGTAACAATATGAGAACACTGTTTTATACTCCCCCATCCCACTCATATCAGCACACTTTCCTTTTCATATTGTCTCACTCAAATCTGCACACTTTAAAAACTTTCCTCATTTGTCAAATTTTTGCACCCGAATTTTCCATTTTGTCCTTAATGAAATCAGAAATTTACACAGATTACCAACCATTAAACCACCTTAATTACACACATGCCCATTATGGTTTTGATTATGTTTGCTCTACAATTTAAATCTGAATTCAAACAAACCGTTTCACTTTCCAATCACCCAACCACTTTTCTTCATTTATACAACTCTGCCCTCTCGAGCTAATCACAAATTTCTTGGACAATAAAACTTCATGTGAACTTGCCTTTATTGTCTCTAACGGACCATGGACCATTCAAACTCATCTTTATCTCATCACATTTCACTCCCATCTCTCTCTAATCTTACCTTTGAAGCTCTCTGTCTCATCTCCTCCCAAACCCTAGATCTGACCGGAGCCTCTTATCTCAACCGCTCAACTCCTCCATCTTCCCCATCAAACCTCATATCTGCTACCTTATCTTGCATCTTCCCCTTACAAGCATCGATTTCATGGTTTATCCGTCGTTCTCCTCCGATAACTCGTTCCCATATGTTCCAAATGCTATGTTTCTGACACATTTAGCCACTCAAAAATTGTCCTGGATACAGAGGTGAATGTTGTCACCTCCACCTGGAGTGCTGACGCCGATCAGATTGCTTCTCTGGTGCCGGTGACCTCCTCCGACTAGGACAAAACATATCCAGTCAACCTAGGTGCCGGGGAAGTTTGATATGACCGTCAATCACTAGTTACGCTACTGCATGTCGCCCCTAAGCCACTTTCCAGTGGAGGCACAATAGCGGCTGAGGTTAAGACCTCCGGTGATGTATTTGTCTCTGCGAATCCTTGTGCCACCACTTTTTTCCGCTTAGAATCGCCTGACACGGGTCAACGGTGGTCAGAGGACTTTCTAATGACAGCTTCGAGACCCTTGACACATGCGAAGAATCGAATGAGATGCTTCAGTTGTTATTTCCTCCAATGAGGGTGATTCGAAGGTGTCAATGGAGAGAAAAGAGCGCTAGGAACTATGTCAACATGCTCATCGTGTCATGAACGAAAGATAGGTAGTCTGACTGTCCCAAAAAAAGTCATCCCTTGACAATTTCTTCCCTGTGTATTGTTCATTTTGTGTTTCGGATGCGTCCCTAACTGTTTCATAGCTTTAAATTACAGGTCTGAATACTTGGTTGGATGTTGGATTTTTGGCAGCGAACATGATAACGCTAAAATATATAAACAAAAAAACACCTTCTCACGACTGAGTTTGTACTGAAGGAAAAATGTTTCAAGTACTGAAGAAAAAATGAAATGACAAAAAAGATAAGCTTCCTACTGTCTATTGTCCCGTGATATCGTGCTGGAATGTTGGTGCCATTTTTACTGAATATTTTATGCTGATTATTGATTACTGATAATGATGTGCTGATTGCTGATTTTTTTACTGATTATGATGTGAAGATTAGTGATTATTGTATGTTGTGTTGATTATCATAAAGTTATGTTGTTGCCTGGTTTGCATCTTTCCTTAGTTTGTGACACGACTCAGTTTGTGACTTGACTCAGTTTCGTAAACTCTGATTATCATGATGTTATGTTGTTGTCGGGTGTGCATCTTCCCTCAGTTTGTGACATGACTCAGTTTGTGAGTTAACTATATTTCGTAAAAACTGATTATCCTGATGTTATGTTGTTGCCTGGTGTGCGTCTTCCGTCAGTTTGTGGCATGACTCTGTTTGTGACATGAGTCAGTTTCATAAACTCTGATTATTAGATATCATGTTGTTGCCTGGTGTTCATCTTCACTCAATTTGTGATATGACTCAGTTTGTGACATGACTTTGTTTCATAAACCCTAATTATTATGATGTTATAACTCTGCCCTCAGTTTGCATCTTCCCTATTAGTGTGCATCTTCGTTGGTTATACTTGACAGTTGTCTCTGCTTGTGAGCCCCTGTTATACTTGACTAGATTGTATCTTCTATCAGTGTGCATCTTCCCTGGTATAACTTGACTGTTGATACTCGGTTTGTGACATGACTCTGTTTTGTAAACTCAGTCTCTGTTAGTGCATCTTCCCTGCTCAGTCCCTGTTAGTGTGCATATTCACTGCTTGTTTCTAGTGATAATAAACAGAGTTATGTCATATTGTATATGAAAGAAAAATGTTTTGAAAAATAGCTTCAATTTTCATGCAATTCATTACAATTAACCGGGGTTGGATTTGAACATTTCAATCACACCAAAAGCGAAACGTTCAAAGGCTTCCAAAATACGCTTATACACCAACCCCAAAATGTAAATATTACATGTTCGCTAGCTCCTAAAACATAGGGCATGCATGAGTGGGAGAATCTTTTCAGTTTCTCCTATTGCAATCAGATGTTGTATTCTGGCCCTTACACCTTCCTCACTTGCAGTCAACATCCTTGGCAATGTTCCTTCTCTAGTCATTTTGTCCTTGTTCATGTGCAGAAGCTTATAGTTGTTGCCACCATTTACTTTGATTATCTCTATCATTGCTACTTGATGAGTCACAAATACTTTGTTAAGTGTAGCAGCATCTTCTCTTTCATATGCATTTAACACTGCTCCTAGAAGCTCCACAATATTGTTTGATACCTGGTCTTGTTGTACGAATTGTATAGAGTTAAAAACCCTAAATCTAGTATGTTCAAATCAGGGGAATTAGCTGGCTGACTAACTAAATTGATATTAAAGCCATCAGACTTAGCCACAGCTAGAAATTGTGGATCATTAACTAATATATGTGGTGTGGCATTATCATGTTGTTTGTAAATATCCTTGCTCATGTGCCTTGGCTATTTTGCCTTGATTGCTGTTATTACTTCATTTAGTACTTTGTTCCTTATCACAAATCCCTTGTGATTGAAGGAACATGCACTATCTCCACAGTACCTGTTGGCCAGCTCTTACTTTTATTTATGGTAACTTGTTCTTGCACGAAAGGGAAAATCCAAAACTTCCCATCAAATATAATATGCCCACCCCTCACCAAATATTGGTCTACTAACAACACATACAAACATGAGTTCTGGAATGTACGATCTATGCTGACATGTTCTATATGGTTCACCTTCACCGGGTGTTAATAAGTACCGAACAATTTGTATACTAAGATAAAACCACTCCTCATCTATATGGATTGTGTTGTCCATTTCTCTGAATTGAATTTCATGATTTAGCTACTTAGACAATAAACCAACCTTTTGATTTTGTTCCGAGCTGTCAAGGTTGGTTTGATACTGTTTGTGTAGCTCCTTATGATCTTTGATGTTACACCCCTTTGCACGTTGTTCTTCCCTATAAGTAAGTCAGTGGTTGTACCCCTCATCCTTCTTCTCTTATGTGCAGGTATGGATTTTAAAGCCTCAAGATCAATATTGATCTTGTTGCGAGCATTGCGGTAATTCATCTTATGCCTCATGTTGAGACGCTGCCCCAATCCAAGCTAGGCTCGTGCTACTGCCTATGTTGTTCTCACAGTACGGATTGAACAACCAAAAAGTGTTGTTGCCTCGAGTCTCTTTGAGTGCTTTATCTTCCCATTGTTTTGGTTCTCCAAAAGAAATTCCGCCAGATGTTGTCTTTCCACGTTTGACAAATTCTTCTCTCGCATGCTACCCCGAATGAAAATCCTATGTTGAAAGAGAAGATGCAAACATCAAAGGAGCAACCAGCTCCTTCGGGATGCTTTAGAGAGCTCCATGATGAAACTGACCTGATCTGAGGGTTCCCCCTAGAACGTTCACATGTTTGTGGTTTGTTTTGTTTTTGTAGTTTTGGCTTGTATTTTTAGCTGTAGTAAATAGGATTTCAGACTTTGTTTTGGATGTGTTTTTTTTGCATTCAGTTCATGTATTTATAGGGATTTTGGAGTTGTAAATTTTTGTGGCTGTAAAAAAATGGGTGATTTTTTTTATTTTCGATTGAACATGGATTCTTTTTGTTGTGTTTGGCGCGTAAAACATGAGGGAACAAACCTATACAGTAAAAGGAGAGGGAAGGGTTAAAATTAATCAAACTGAGATTTCAGTCTAATCTGCACGTGGGCTGACAAGTGGTTCCCGCTCAAATTTTGCCTAGTCATATCTCTCTCTGCAGATATGGTGGGACAGAAGGAGGATGTAAAAATAAATTCTACTCAAAAAAATCTAGGAGAGATTTAGAGCTTCACAATGATTTCGTCGTCAGTTACAACTTACCCAAGCCTAAAGACCCAATGGGCTGTTCTGAACATTCGGAAACTTGATGGGCCTAAAACTTGTCGTTACTCTGTTATTACTCTGTTCCTAGTCCATTTCAATTGAAGGAATAAAATTACTCCTCCGTCCCAGAGAAAATGACGCAGTTACTATTCAGTGGTCAAATTTGGCAAACTTTGACCCTAAATATATATAATAAAAATATCATGTGAGATATTGTTAGATTCGTCATAACATCTATTTTCTAAATATCAATTTTTTATACAAAATTATTGTGTGTAATTAGAGATATGGTTGGTCAAACATGATCATTGAAGACCGTGAAAATATAGTGATGTCATTTTCTCTAGGACAGAGTGAGTAGTACTTAGTGGACAAACCCTTTGTTTAGTTTTTAAAAAGGTGAGCTTTTTGTAATGTATAAAGCCATAGCCATCTATCAACAGCGTAAACAGTGTACAACCTGATGATCATTCTCCTAGCACTCATAACTTATTATGTTTATAAATTTTTAAATGCAAAATAAAATGCACAGGGAATAAATGAGCAAATAAAATTACCTCATTTTGGACATTGAATAAGTATGATATCACTAAAAGTTAAATTAAAGAAAGTGACAATTTTTTAACTAGTATATTTCATTATTTGTGTTTCATACAAAGGGGGGATTGAGACTCACCATACTCACTCACCATATGACTCGTACAATAAAGTGCAGTGAACCTTCCACCGCAGCCACCGCAGCTCATAGCAAATTGTAGTACTCCCTCTGGTTCTTTAACATTTATACATTTTTGTCCATTTTTTTCAAGACATGTTTGACCATAAATTTTATACATTATATAAACTATAAAATTACCGTATGAGATACCTTTAGATTCTCCGTAACATGTAGTAACTTAATATCAAATTTTTACTTACCTTTATTATATAAAATTAAAGTTATCGATGATCAAATATATCAAAAAAAGTGGTTGTCAAATGATGCTAATGTTAGTGAAGCGGAGGAGGGAGTATTAGATTGATTGTCTACACATAACTGAAGTTATAATATTGTAAATTTGGGAAGAAAATGGATTCGAATCTGGGTTGCTCCAGTTTAAAAATAGGGAGTAACTATGATACCTCTTACCTATATAGACTATAATGAAGAAGTCGCATCATTTTGAGACTTTTAGAAGCATTACATTTCCAATGGTCAAACCTAGAAAGATGACAACTCGTGCTTTGTCTCAAACCTCGTATCACTTCCAACTAGAAAATTACCCCATTCATAGTACTTTAATGAGTTCTTAACCGACCAGTTACTCACGAAATGACCATAATGTCCAAACCAAACAGTAGCAACCCATGGGGTATCTAGTCAATTCAGGAGGATATAACGACAGAGACCCAGTACTTAGGCCATGTTCAATGGTAAAAACCGTTATCGGTTTCTTACCAATTAAATATATTATTTTTCTCATTCTCTCTCTTCCACCTAACTTTAAGAAACCACTTAAGA
>JAULKK010000006.1:2790272-2800430 GCA_032355705.1 Rubia peregrina
ACATTGCTGAGCTGCACCTCGAGGTCCTGCAACTTCCCTTTCCTCTCCATGAATTCTTTATCCTCCTCCAACATTGGCGGTTTCGCTGCACCCCAGTCATTGGAGACACTCTGCTTCAACTCCTTGAAAAACTGCCAGAAATCCCTCCCACCTTTTGCCGGCTGGGTAGCTTCACTCGCATCTGCACCAAACAGTTGTTTCGGCAGATTCACCACCATGGATGTAGCCTCCGTAGGCGGCAGCTTCCCCTGCGCCTCCAGGAACATCCTCAATTCATCGCTCCGGTGGATCGTCGGGTGCTTCGCAAGCTTCCTCAAGTACTTCTCCAGCGCCATTCTCCTCTGATCCACGAACTCCTGCTTCTGCATCACCTGACCCTCCACCACACTCTTATCCGGTCTGATTGGAACGAAATACCCCCGGTACGCCACCGATAACCGGTCCGACAGCGCCACGACGTCGCGGAACCGCCGCCGGACGCTGAATTCGGTGCCGTCATACTCCGGCAGGTTAGTCCGAGTGGTGACTAAGTAGGTGTAGTACGAATTGCCACCGGGGACGAGTGACGTGGAGAGCTCCTGCTCCTTCCGAGGATCCGAGACGGAGATCACGAGGTAGTCCGCCGAGGAGGAGGCTGACGGAGACGTCGATGACGCGGAGTGATCGTGGCCGTTGATCTCGGAAGAGGCGTCGAAGGATCGGAATACGGCGTCGGCGTAAGACGGAGGTTCGAGGATGAAGGGATTGCTGTCGTGGCCGGCGGTTTGACTTTGGGTCTGACTTTTCAAGTGGAGCGGGTGAGGGAGAGGGCTAGTCGGAGAGTAGTGCAATGGATCATGGCCGTTGATGCCGTCGGCGGGGATTTCGGCGAAAGAGAGCGGTGGCGAGACGGCGTCGTTTTCGTTGAGGAGTACGGATTCCATTCCTTCTTTGGGCTCTTGGAAACCCTGGCTCATCATCATGCAAACGAATTTGAAGAAGAATTGAGCGAATGGGAGCGGTTAGATTAGGCGGCGATGGCGGTAAAATGAGATGGTGGCGGAGCTCATGGTTTCGGGAATTCCACGGCCAGTCAGTTGTAGGATGGATCAGTAATAGTGTCCACGTGAGTGGCACGTGTTGAAAACACTATCCATTTCGGGACTCCCGATGCGCTTCGATCCTATCCGGAGGATTTGGGCTGGATCAGGTAAATTATGGATCAATGAGCTCAATTTTGAATTGCCCCGCATCTCAAATTCTCAATTACTATAAATTAGTGATTATGGACGAGAGAGAACTACACTAAGATAAAGGAGCCAAGTGCATATATAACCGTACATAATTAACGAAAGTGTAGATATAACCTTGCGATAATTGAAAGTGCAAATATAACCCTACATATTTAGTTTATGTGCGAATATAACATTTTTCATCATTTTAAGGCCAGAATTCAGTGAAATGACTCTTTTGCCCCTCCATAAAACAAAAATATAAAAAACATTGAAATTACATTCCTACCTCCTAAAACCTAGTACCAAAAATTACATTCATCTTCTTCGTTTTCTTCATTTCTTTTGCCCTTTGATTCTTCCGCCCTCACCGTCGGTGAGTCTTGGCAAAATCTCTCGTCGGTGGATTTGCGGAGGTTGGTCTCGCCAGTAGATTTGCAGAGGTGGGTCTCGCCGGTGTGATGGGAGGGAGAATCGACGCCTACATCGTTGGAGGGAATCGAAGCCTCGTCGCCGAAGGGAATTTATCATCGGAGAGATCTGCGAGGGTGGTGGGTCTCGATTTTCCAGCGTTTGGCTGAGCGGCGCGGGAAATGGTGGTGGATGGTGGCGGAGTTGGCAGTGGCTATGCCGGTGGCAAGCGGGAGAGGGGTTGGTGATGGTGGTCGGGAAGAGTTGGTGGTGATGTCGAGGTGAGGGTGGTGGCGGTGGACAACGCTAGGGTTTCAGTGGAGGGCTGGGCTTATTGGCGCCGGCGGAGCTGGGAATTTAGGGTGGTGGCGGAGTGGTGCCGGGATGAATAATATGGCGGTGGTGGAGGAGTTTGAGTCGGAGCAGTGGTGACGAGGAGTTTGGGTTGGAGCGGTGCACAATGGCTTGGCTAGCGATTGAGCGGATGTGGCGGCAGAGGTGAAACTAGGGTTCCGCAGGGCTAGTGGTGGGTTTAGGTGGCAGGGGAGGGGAAATGGTGATGATGGGTTTAGGTGGCGGAAGAGGAGAGAATGGTGACGATTGGTTTTGGTGGAGGGGCTAAACGGAGTTATGGTGGTGGCAGGACTGGGTGGCGGGCCTCAGGTAGTGGTAGTGGAGGTGGCGGGGAAGGCATTGCTCTCCGTCAACGTTTACGCCGGTGTACTAGCGGAGGACTGGCTGGTGGTGGTGGCAGGGCGTGTGGCAGTGGTCGGTGGAGGCAGTGCGGTGGTGGTAGCCTGGGGGTGGGGGTGGGGGTGGAGCGGTGGTGGAGCAGTAGTGGGGGCAAGACTATTTTTGTCTTTCAAATTTTTGTATTTGGCCCAAAGGATATTCTGGTCATTTCATGTCGGTCAATGGCCGAAAATGGACAGTCAATGCCAGAATATAGTGTTTAGGGTTATATTTGCACTTATGTAAATTAGATAGGGTTATATTTGCACTAAAAATTATCTCAGGGTTATATATGCACTTTCTCAATTATATAGGGTTATATTTGTATATTTTCCAAATCAGAAAGAAGGACATATGCAACAATATATGAGAACTGAACATTATGTATGCATTGATAATATAACTAACCAGTACAAAGAATAAAAATATTTAAACCTTTTCCCCAAATGTTAATCCAGATCATTATCTCAGTGATGAAAATTTAATCATAATCCAATTTTCAGAGAAAGATTATGATTCAGAGTAAAACATTAGTAAGGAAAATTGTGTTCAGGCATTTGACTGTTGTACATATAGAGGATATCATCTATATGAATGTTTGTTGGGTTTGATCATTTAGTAAATCTATGAATAAAAAACAAGAGCCAAGTGCATATATAACCCTACAAATTGACGAAAGTGCAGATATAACCCTGCAATGTTCGAAAGTGAAAATATAACCCTACATAATGAGATAAAGTGCAAATATAACCTTTTCAAGCAATTGGATGCCAGATTTTGGTGGAAAGTTCAATTTACCCCTGGCTTTAAAACAAAACAACACAAAAAGGGCTGGTCTTCTTCTTTTTCTTCTCTGGTCCGCCGCCATCATCATCTGCCGCCATCATCAACAAAACCCTAGGCTTCAAAGCGGCGCTGAAGCAGTCCCATCGACGACGACGCGGCACTGATGCAATCCCGCCGTCGACCACCCTAGGCGACGAAGCAATCCCGTCGACGATGAAGGCAACTACCTTAGGCCTACGAAGCAATCTCGTCGACGATGGGCGACGATGCGGCGGTGCTAGGCAACAAAGAATTCGAAGCGGCGAATCGACGCTGGTCATGATTCGAAGCAGCAAATTCGATGCGGAGACGGAGATCGCCATGATTGCTTCTCGTCGTGGTGGTGAATTTGAAATGGTAAATTTGATACGGAGGCGGAGGCGGAGCTCACTGTGATTGCTTCTCGCCGTGTGGGATTGTTTCTCGCCGGAGGATTGCTTCTTCCGCTTCAAGTCGTCATGAGAGATGGCGGTGGTGGTGGTGGCGGCCCCCGTGGGAATGCTGCCTGAAATGGCATGTAATTTAATTTAATTTTCTGGGATTAATTTTTTTTCCAAAGGGTAATATGGTCTTTACAAGTCGGTCAACTGCCGAAAAATGTCAGTCAACGCCAAAAATGGCATCACAGGGTTATATTTGCACTTTCATTCAATAGTCAGGGTTATATTTGCGCTAAAAATTAACTGAGGGTTATATCTGCACTTTCTCAATTATATAGAGTTATATTTGTATAATACCCAAAAAAAACAAAGTACATTAACAGTAGAACAAAGTGTAGTTTTGGGGTATGGCCCATGCTACATACTTGCAATATGTTAAAGTTTCTAAAGAGTGGCTTAAATGCTAATGCTCCATCCTGAGTTATGTCAAGAATTTGATCAATCTCACAACTCGACATAAGTCAAAAAACCAAATCAACAATGTAATGTGAATCACTACATGAACATACTGCACATTATATGGCATTCATGGAAATGGATTTACTAACACAAAGATTGTCCTTCTAATAAAATGTCGAAGCATTTAACAAACAAAAATAAAGTTCCAAAACACAGATTGTTAGTAAACATTTAAAAAAAATATTGTATCATAAAACTTTAAGTATCATAGATTAAAACCTACAAAAACACAAAAAGAGGCCACTGCATGAAGATTAAGAAAACTAATAATCTGGGCTATACATAACAACCAAACAACCATTTTCTCGCACAAACATCCACCTAAACAACAGATAAGGAAAATAAATCGTTATGTTAAGAAAGACTTAAAATATGTACACTTTTGGCAATTTAAATTAAGCCAGATCAAGAAAGACCTAATTAATGAGCATTTCAGCTTATGATACTATGCTTACAGAGTTAGCGCAATCACAAATATATTCTATATTAGAATATTACATATTACCACTAATTAATCACCTTACACTTAAATTTAAAAGCAGGAGTTCATAAATATTAAAGAATTTATTAAAAACAAAGCCAACCAAGCCAACCATGAAAGATATAATCAAGTTCGCAATACTGGACATCAGCATCAATTAATCACCTAAGAACCAAGTACAAAGCATGGGTTCATATTCACAAAACATGTTTTAGTACATCCAAAAGCTTACTCTTGATTCACGATGACGAATTCCTGTTTAATTGATCCAGAAACAGGTCTTGCGAGCAGCATGTGGATCACGACATAAAGAAGATCTACACATTCATACATAAAAAAAATTAAAAAATAATCCAAACAATTAATACACATAATACTACAATAGGATGAAATCTTACTCAACAAATCATCTTGTTTGTTTGAGCAACTGTCAATCTCCTAAAAAGAAGTCAACTCTAAGAAATCAGAGAGCTGGTGGAAGTTTGATTTATCCACTTCTTGAACAAAACTCTTCTTGTTCAAAGAGATTTGATATGGGACAGTCTTATATTGGAATCTTTTTTTGATCTGAGTCACAGCTCCATTACCAATATAAAAGGTTGCATAAGGCTGTAGCTTAGCACCTAAAGACCTCAAATCCTTGCCATAAATTATAGCTTGAATCACCGCCCTCTGTAAATTGTTCAAAATAAAATTAATTAAAATACAATTCATTTAAGAACATAATGAAGAACTATAAAGATAAAGACCTACCTCTTTATTAGCAAAAAGGAAGCGATGCAAATCTCCTTTTTCCTTGGGGTCGATAGGCATACCTTTAGCCAAAAGTATAACTTTATGGTACCACTACTTAATTTTTTCATTCAGATCTTTTATATTAATACATCTTTCATCCATACCTAAAAAAACAAATTATTCCAACATGTAATCTTGAAGAAACGAATATTCCTACTTAATTGTGTGATCATATCTCTACTTGATTTACTCCTAGAATGGTGTTGTCTACGTGATTTACTCCTATAATTGGTATGGTATCCTTTGAGGAATTCTACCTTAATTAGAATATCTAGATTGAGCTCTATATATGTTGTAATATCGTACAAAGAAATATAATGAATAGATACCTTCCTCTTACAATTTCTTGATGGTATCAGAGCATACAGATCAGGAGACCTAAAATCAAAACAAACAAAAAAACTCAGTACCAATTCCTCATGGCTGAAGAAAATGATAAAAATCAAAAGGCAGTGACTTCGCCACACCCTCAGATTCCTCAACCATGGGTAAACAACCCATATCACCCTTTGTACCTTCATCACTCAGATCAGACAGGTGGTGCCTTGATCCCCATATCTCTTAAAGAATACAATTACCAAACATGGCAGGAGGCCATCATCGATGCCCTCGACATGAAGAACAAGGCAAGTTCTCTAGATGGAACTAAGAAAAAAATTGAAGAAGACGGAGAAGAAAACAACAATGGAGGTGTTGTAACACGATGGTCAAACACTGGTTTCTTGGATTTATGAGCAAATAAATGTACACAAGTGTTTCTCGGCTGAAGGATGCCAAGGCCACCTGGGACGAGTTGAAGGAGTGATTTACTCGGACAAGTTGCTTATCAGCATTCCAGATTGAAGAGGCATTGCATAAGGTGGAGCAAGACTCTCTTTCGGGGACGGCGTACTACACCAAATTGAAGAGTCTCTGGGATGAGGGATATTATCTCATTGTAGTTCTTTCCTGTAAGTGCAACCTCACTGCAACTTGTACTTGCGAGAGTTATAAGGTTCTCCACAATTTCTTAGAGATACAAAAGACTATGAAGTTTTTGGTTGGTTTGAATGAAAACTTCGCACAAAAATGAAACAACATAACAACAGTGGAACCTATGATATCTCTAAATAAGTTGTATGCTATGGTACTTAGACAAGAGAAACAGATTGTGATCGTTACGGAGAAACAAGCTCCTACAGTGGTGGAAACCTCGGTTTTTTCTATTAAAACAGTGAGAAAGAAAGGGGATACTAATAATATCCCATGGAAAAACGGATCAAATGAATCAACTGGGAGGTATTATGAGAAGTGCAACCAAATTACGCATTCTACGAGATATTGTCGTGAACACATTGCTTTTAGTTATTGCAATGGCAAAAGACATTCTGTAGACTATTGCCGCACTAAGAGGCGACACCAGGGGCAAGGAAACAACAACATGACAACTCGAGCTAATGCCGTGGTCAAGAGCAGCCCATCCGATCTCTCCAGATTGGGACTTTTGACTAAGGACTGTGACAACATGTTAGGGTTCATATCGAAGGTAAAGAAGGCAATTTGTGATGCATCTGATGATAACCATTAGCTTAACATGATGAGCAGCCCATCCGTAATCTTTGTTGGTCACAGACCTCGAGTCGATTATATGTTAAGTATGGTTTGTGACTTTCTCAGAAAATCTGTAGATGTACCTTGGGTCCTCGACAGTGGTGCAACCGATCACATTGTACATGATCTTGGTCTCTTCACCACGCCATGACCAGTGAAGCATAAAATGGTCTGATTGCCTAATGATGTTACTCTACCAGTAATGCACGTTGGTACTGTGCATTTTACAAAAGATTTTGAGTTGATAAATGTGCTCTGTGTGCCTGAATTCCACTTGAATTTGATCTCGTTTATGAAACTTGCCTTGGATACACTTTATGTTACCATATTTATCAAGACTGTCTGTCTTATACAGGACCTACAAATGGGGAAGATGATAGGGATGGGAGCTAGGAACGAAGGGCAATGTGGCGACATCTAGAGCCTGCAACACGGTCAAAGTGTCACAAGTCCTACCATGGCATGAGAGACTCGGTCACCCTTCAGCCAAAGTAACACCTCTTTTCCCATTTTTGCATAATAAGCCTTGTGTTGCAAGACAATTTTCTGTTTGTCCATTAACTAAACAAACAAGAACTATCTTTCCCTTGAGCCAGTTTTCAAGTGTATCCATTTTGGATTTAATTCATGTAGACATTTGGAGAGTTTATCACATTCCTACAGTTTCTGGTGCTAAGCATTTTTTGACAATTGTGGACGATTATTCTTGTGCCACTTGTATTTTTCTCATGCTATAACTAAGTGGAGGGTATCGACTACCGAGAAATGTCACCTTTTTTCCAAACTTACGACAGTTAGACTTCTCATTGGTTTGGCAGCTCTGAATGGATGACATCTCTATCAACTTAATTTCAACAACGCCTTCCTCAACGGTGACTTGTATGAGAACGTCTACATGCAACTTCCACCAGGTTTTGGCCGTAAGGGGGAGACAAGGGTTTGTAACCTACAAAATTCATTGTACCATCTAAAGCAAGCTTCTCAGCAATGGTTTTTAAAACTCTCAGCTCCATTGAAGAAAAGGCGATGCAAGCAATCATGTGCATCAACGTTGAGGCCGAGTGTAGGTCCATTGAAGAAAAGGCGATGCAAGCAAACGGTGTCAAGAAGCAGCGTTGAGGCCGAGTGTAGGTCCATGGCAACTGCATGTTGCGAAGTTACGTGGTTGGCAAGCCTTCTACGAGGCCTTCATGTGCATCAGAGGTCTCCAATAAGGATGTTTTGTGACAACAAGGCAGCAATCCATATAGCGTCGAATCCGGTCTTTCATGAGCGGACCAAACACATAGAGATCGATTGTCAAGTTGTGTGGGAAAAGGTGGCACGAGGACTAGTTACGACACATCATGTTCGAACTGATCAACGGCCGGCCGATTTATTCACAAAACCGTTGCCAACAAAGCAGTTTCTATTTCTTCTATCCAAGTTGGGTGTAGTGAACATACACTCAGACTTGAGGGAAAGTCTTGAAGAAGTGAATATTCCTACTTAATTGTGTGATCATATCTCTACTTGATTTACTTCTAGAATGGTGTTGTCTACGTGATTTATTTCTATAATTGGTATGATATCCTTTGAGGAGTTCTACATTGATTAGAATAGCTAGATTGAGCTCTATATATGTTGTAATATCGTACAAAGAAATATAATAAATGGATACCTTCCTCCTCCAATTTCTGGATGTAAGCATAGTTACTTTAAGAAACTTGAAAGGTTATTTGAAATTCATATTTACTACTAACTACTCAAATACAAAATCAAACATTAAAAAATTATAAGCAAGGAGTATCCAGACCAGTGGTTAAACTAAAAAAAACATTTGATTAAACACAAAATGAGCTCACATCAGATTAAATCATGTCAGCATCATTAACTTACTTGATTTTTTGTTTTCCAAAGCTATGAAGTTAGCAAAGTAAATATTCCCTGCAGAGAGTATGACAGCAGTTAAGATGCCCTTGTTCAAGTTTTTTCTTGATGCTTCAAAATTCACTGCAATAACAGAATGATAAAAGGAAAGCAAAAATTAACATGATATTTATTAGATAGGTTTTTTAATATATAGGTTTTTTAACATGATATTTATTAGAAAGCAAAAATTCAACCCATAACTAAACATAATATATAGGTTTTTTATCAGATAACAAGAACAAAACAGAGCTTCAAAGAAAAACTTGCAAGATCTTTGGATGATAACAAGAACAATTTACAGCTGACCCATAAAATGCTTATTCATTACTATTCCCTTGCATGCATAGATTTAACTTCATTTGCCTCAATTCACTTATTTGTGTAAGTGAAAAAATCCCTTGAAATTTGGCAAGAAATCTGCACTAATAATAAAATGAACACTCTAAAAACGACATACCGATTACAAACAAGGAACATTCTTAAAAACAATGCTAAAATTGATTAAAAAAATAAGTTACTAACCAGTGAAATACTGAAACGGAAATAAAAAGGTAATTGTGGTAACTGAATACCCGAGACTCAGCTTTTATGGACTGTTGAAGAAAGAGTTTTACATATTGGCATTGATGATGAAGAGACACGTATATGACAGGTGTTGAATTAATACCTAACTCGTATTCATGCATATATACGTATGTATATAATAGAGGAAAAATATGTAAGAAAGAAAATTAGGATGAAAACCAACTCCAACTCAAACTACTCAAACTACACATGCAAATATAAAAGTGTATATAGTGTTGGTGTTTTATGAAATACAAAGTTATTTAAGTATAATTGGATTCGAGTAGGTGTAAACTCGGGACGTTAAAACAAGTTTTGTGGTGTGGAGTGCACACTTGTATAAACTATCTATGAGTTTGGTGGTGAGAGTGCAAACTTGTATAAACTATCTACGATTTTACAGATTTATAGGATAAGGATTAATTGTGTTGGTGATGACTAACATGGTTTGTCATGTATTATGGAAATATGTATCATTTCAGATTCATTATAATTCTGTTGTGGTGGTGCATGTTGCCTAACTTCTCTTGATGGAATTATAAGGATGATGTCACGGTACATTGAATGTGGGAGTAGAAAGATGCATAGTTTTCAGAATTCATCATAAGTCTGATAACTACGTATTCTATATGAATGGTTGCATCTGCTCAGACATTTGTGACAACTTGTAGCACCAGTGTAAGAAGTGCAACCAAATGATTGAACGGTTGCATCTGTTCAACACATCTCATATATAAAC
>JAULKK010000006.1:2867622-2877661 GCA_032355705.1 Rubia peregrina
GGCAGGAGGATCGTGGTTGAACAGCATTATATCACAAAGCTGCACCGTCAAAACAGATAAAACATACTCAGAAAACAGTAAAGCATGGCATAATGAGATCATAATAACATGCAGTACTTAGATCTTTTTCAAAATGTAACCGGCAATAGCTTCCAGCAATCTTAAATCAAAAGGTTAATTCTGAAGGGAAAAGAAATAGTAAAAAAAATCATTTAATCATAATGCAACCTGATAGAGCCAACCTGAAACCAAAGCACAGTCCCATTAACTGCTACCTTGTAAAACCTATCAGCAAGGTATCATCATATCACGCACTTGCATTAGAATCAAAACAGATTAAAAGTAAACTTTGATCAGTTGAAACTACTCCTAATTGAAGATTAATATTAAAAAAAGTGGGGCCACCCTACATTAAATCTCAAAAACTATAATTACTCAAAAAGCAAGTGATAATGTCATATTACCATCTGGGCTACACTATACATTCCTAGCTCAAAGTCTTCATCAACAACAATAAGAATCATATCCCGTCATTGCCATCACATTTGGAAATTGAAAACGTAACCATAATCACATGCTACAGAGAAGGGTTTGAGGGAATACCCATCTTCGCTGAGGACGCCGTGGGGAAATTTGCGAAGTGGGGAAGCTAAGCTGAAGTTGTAGAGCTTGTTGTGGTCCCTGTAGATGAGCTCGCATACTGCGCGCACCGAGTCGAGACCGATTAAAATCGCTGCCAAGAAAAGCACGGGGAAGAAAACGGGGGACCGAGGAGCAAATTTGACGGCCATTGTCATTGATTTTCCGACAGCAATTACAGCCAACTTTTAAGGTGCGGCATTGATGAAAGAGTAGTCAATCATAGGAAGAAATGATGAGCTCAAAATAGTGATTCCCGCAAAATGGGAAATGGGGATGTTCGGACCGGATTGCAGAAGAATTGGGTGGCCGGGTGGGGCAGCCGTCAACACATAGCCGAGAGAATAAACCTCGTTGGGGGATTTGACAGCTGAGCACCGAACATGCGCGAACGGCGCCGTAACAACGGGGCTAAATAAAAAATGAATTAAATTCATACTCCCTTCGATTTTCTAACATTCGATAAAAAAATTCAAAGAATGTTTGACTATTAATAACTTTAATTGCATACAATAACAGACGTCATGTAAGGTATCCTTTAGATTCTTCGTAACATGTAGTTTTTGAAAAGAAATTTTTTGTTGTATGTTATTATATGAAATTAAAGTTATCTGTGGTCAAACATACCTTGAAAAGTTTTCAGAGAAAAGGGGATCGGTGTGAAGAAACCAGAGGAAGTACGTGACCCCAGTTTTGGCTATGTGACAATATAACCCTAAATTGTTTGAAAGCGTTCATATAACACTTGACTAGCATTGACTTTAACAACTTACACCTATGATTGTTGATCGATTTGAGTAAATTCACATCATTCAATTACAGCCACATATTACTATATTCCATCCAAAAGTTTCTATCACCTTTTTGCATAAGTATTTATGTTGTTAAGAACATCCACAATGTTAGCTCATTAACTACACTTTTCTAATAAGGAGCACAACTTATTTAAGGAGTATCATGATGGAGTTTTAAGAATCACTCCTTAATAAAGAGTTGCTCCTTACTTAAGGAGTTGATACATCTTTATTTCTGCATTGTCAACCAATCAATAATTGACAATTTCCTTTGTATATTTAATTAATTATAATTTAAAATGAAAAAAATATATAAGAAGTTTTTATTTAAGGAGATCCATTGTTGGTAGTTGTTTCTTATCTAGTTTTTATCAAAATTTATGATGTGACACTTAAGAAGTGCTCCTTAAATCTCTACCATTATGGCTGATCTAATGTGGCAAAAAAGGGGAGTAAAATGAGTTGACTAAATTTCAGCCACAAATTTCAGTCCAAAAATAAATAAAATAGGAACATTTAATTGGGACAGCCAAAAAGTAGGAACCTTTGGTTGAGCTAGATGGAGTATATTATCTGATACATATGAGATTGTATACTTTAGCCATTTTGAATGGTGTGATTTTGCTCAATACTAAATGTTAGAAAATTGTTCATTTTTTCAGTTTCAAGTTAGAGTACGTAAAAATGCTTTATCTAATCTACTTTTGGATTTGTATTTGATCGTTGCAGGATGAATTATATTTTGTGTACACTATCTCTCTAATATAAGCTTATTAAGTTAGCATAGAAAATGTTGAATGTGTTATTTTTATTGGCTGAAGTTTTGTAATAAGTAGTGATCCAATCTTTTTTTAAAAAATACATTGATATGCTTTAAAAAAATAGTTTAACCTTATGTTTTTTAGAAATGTATTGATAAAACCTCGTTTTAGAAAATATTTATCTAACCTTACGTCTTGTAGAAAGTACTGATCTAACCGTATGTTTTATATGGTAAAATCATGTAATTTTTTAAAAAGAAAATTAATATATGTATTTTGGTCATTTCTAGGATGACCAGTAGAATTTTTCACAGTCAACATCGGCAGAGTTATTTCTGCATTTTCGATGAAAATTTAAAGTTATTGTGACGCTTTAAAAAAGTTGGGAATTATGTTGCCACTTTCGAAATAAATATGACTTTGTAAACACACTTTACCTTTAATAGTTTACCAGGGTAAAAGCACACTTTACCTTTAAAAATTAAAAGTAAAAAATATTTCATTAGTTACATTAAAATGTAATTTAACTTTTCAGTTAGTTAAAATTGTTTAACTTTGACTTGAACATTGAATCAATAAATAAGTTAGATATCGTAGTATGTGATCTTGTTAGATTCGCAATACCATGTATTTTTAAGATATATTTTTTCATAAATTATTTTTACACAAAATTATAAATATCAATGATCAATTTTTTTTGAGGCAACTGACAAGAATCAAAGTGTGCAGAATTTGTGGAGGGAGTATGTTAATAAAGTTGAGTGAAGTGCCAAAACAACCCATGTATTGGTAGAAAGTGTCAATATAATATTGTAAAATCTGAAAGTGCAAATCTAAGGCTAAGTTTTGGACAAAAGTGTCGATCTAACCCTAACAACATGAAATTTCCTGAAAATCAATAAAATGACCATTATACCCATGGTTTAAAAAATTGATTTTTTTGGAAAAGATAAATTTGACTCCTCACCCTAAACTCCTCTCTCTTCTTCCCCGAAAAATACACAGCCGTCAAGTTTGGATGAAGGCCACCACTACCTTTTTCTGCCACCACCATCTTCTTCCGCCACCATCTTTGTCAATACTAAAAAAATATGAGGTTGCCGTACCCGCACACGAACGGGATGCGGGCTTGCTTGGCTTTAGCGACGTCCATGATGGCACCATTTTTTTAGGATGGCGTCCATGATGATCCGCTGCTTCAATTGTACGAAGGGTCTAGTATGGGCAGCAATGGAGCGGGGCGGGTCTAGTTTGGGCAGCGCCAGGTCTGGCGCTGGGAGGGTGGCGGTGGAGCAGCGGTGGCGTTGATTTTGGAGATGATGAAAAAGAAAAATCCTATGGGTATTTTATTCATTAAAATTTTAGTTTTAAAACTATGAAAGATTGTCCAAAATAGTACTAACTTTTAATCGAAATTCACAGTCTGGTACCCAAATTTTAAATTTGTTCAATAGAGGTACCCAATTTTTTCATATGTTTCAAAAGGGTACCTTTTAGCAAAAATGGGTACTAATTAATTAGTATAAAAAATGTTTCACAATGGTACCCACTTTTAACTAAAAAATATTTTTTAGGACATTAATAAAAAAAAAGGCACCTCTTTAGAATAATTTTAAAATTTAGGTGTCAAACTGTGAATTTCACTTTAAAACGGGTACCATTTCAGACATTTTCTCTTAAAACTAGGGATACTTTAGTTTTATAATGTTTGGTCAATGCCGAAAAGGCTAAATCAACGCCGGAATAGTGCGAAAATGTTATAATAGCACATTCAATAAAAAAAACTTAAGATTATATTTGTATGGTTTTTTTTTGAAAGATTACATATAAGCAACTGAATTGCATATAAACATTCTAATTTAAAACATAACTAAGAGACACCACCATTGAATCTATTGAAGTTCAGTGGAGCCTGAAACTCCATCCATTTGAATAACTAGGGACGCCCTACTGAGAATACCCCAACGCTGCACCACCAACGAACCGCCGCTCGAAACTACCATGATCTCACCATCATCGACCACTTATAAGTTGGAAAACCATAGCGGAGACCACCAACATGGTCTCATGACGCTTAGTAATCTCTATCAAAAAATTGCTTTAATATTCACAATTTTGTTGGAAGTGTGTTTTGAACCCTTGACCTCTCAGTTATAAAGAGTGTGGTTTTACCACTAAATCAGGACCAATTCACTTTACATTTTACGGGTTAGATTGACACATTCAGAAAATAATAGGGATAAATTTGTGTCTTTCCCTATTCTATTTAAAAAAAATGTGTGCTGAACGAATTAATTGATGCTTGGTGAGTTTGAAACGGGGGCTGAAGGTAAACTGAAACAACAGCGATTTTCATACAGCTATGGCGGCGTCCCTGGATGCTTCAAACCCCAACCGAGCTCTCACCCCTACTCGCTTCTCCGACATCAAGCCGCCACTCTCCGACCAGGTTCTCGAAGCCCTTTCCGCTTCCGGGTTCGAGTTCTGTACACCAGTTCAGGCTGCCACCATACCCGAGCTCTGCAGCTACAAAGACGTCACTGTGGACGCCGCCACCGGTTCCGGCAAAACCCTAGCTTTCGTGATTCCGTTGGTCGAGATCCTCCGCCGTTCCCCTCCTCCCAAACCTCATCAGGTTGCCGTTTCAATATATGCATTTTGCTGTAATATATGATTAGCTTCACGATACAACTTCTTGTTGAACTAAAAGTTGAATTTTTAACAGGTGTTGGGACTGATTATATCGCCCACGAGGGAACTGTCATCACAAATATACCATGTCGCACAGCCTTTTATCTCGACCCTGTCAAATGTTAAGTCAATGCTTCTTGTTGGTGGGGTGGAGGTGAAATCAGACATGAGGAAAATTGAGGAGGAAGGAGCTAATATACTGATTGGCACGCCGGGGAGGCTCCACGACATTATGGAACGCATGGATGTTTTGAGTTTTCGGAATCTTGAGGTTTGAAAGTCACTTTATTTTAATGTGGTTTCTTAAACTGATTCATGGGAAGATGCGAGTATGAATGCAACCTTATTTGCATTTTGCTGATTCAATATTTGTTTGAGAGGGAATTCAACTAGATATTAGAAAAACATTGTAATTATTATCTTCTGGATTGTACAAGGCATTTTGGGTGTAGCTTTTGTAATGATGAATGATAATAGATTAGCACTCCACTATTCGACCTTTTTCAAACTCGTAGTTTTGATGGTGAGAAGAACAGGTTAAAAGGACATGCCTTTAGAATATTGCTGTCATGTTTGGTGTTATTTTATTTTATGATAGATTGAAGTTTGTTTTCAGTATATTTAGGCCTTTTCTTCTTGCTGGGATTTTAATTAGTGCCAATCATTTTATTCTTTAGGTTCTAATTTTAGATGAGGCCGATAGACTTCTGGATATGGGATTCCAGAAGCAAATTGATGCGGTCATATCTCGGTTACCTAAGCTTCGTAGAACTGGTCTTTTCTCAGCTACTCAAACAGAGGCCGTTAAAGAGCTTGCTAAAGCAGGGCTAAGAAATCCTGTCAGGGTAGAGGTCCGAGTTGAGATCAAATCCCTTGATAATTCAACATCCTCCCAGGAATTTCTGCCATCAAAAACACCTTTGGGCCTTCACATTGAGGTTTTACTGAATTTTCTGCCTGCTGATATTTTGCATTCTTTATGATTACTCTCTCTTGACAATCAGTAATATCAGTCGTTTCTTTTTCATAGTATCTTGAGTGCGAGGCAGATAAGAAGCCCTCTCAGCTTGTTGAAATCCTCACTAAAAACAAGTCCATGAAATTCATAGTGTAAGCTTGCAGTTTCGTGATTTAATGAATGTGAAAGGTTGGTTTATGTACTTGGGATCACTGGTAGAAGACAATCCCGATGTTCATCTTTTTGATGTTTCAGTTATTACATGACCTGCGCATGTGTAGATTATTGGGGAGTTGTTCTTCCACAGCTTGCCCGTTTGAAGGGTTTCTCTATAATCCCCCTTCATGGAAAGATGAAACAGGTGAGTTTTTGTTCTTTGTCATACTATTTTAAAGACGGAATGTGGTACTGCAATGTTACTCATGTTTTGTATGTTTATGCATGAATGCTGTGCAGACTGCAAGGGAAACGGCACTAGCTTCATTTACCTCTCTGTCAAGTGGCATCCTTCTATGCACTGACGTAGCAGCTCGGGGCCTTGATATTCCAGGAGTTGATTGTATTATTCAGGTAGCCTTGTGGTAGTCAATTCTCCAATATATCCTTCTTTGTTCAATCCTCGAAGTAGATGATCTTTCATATTTGCTTACCCTATGCTAGCCTAGTATTAAATTTTTTTTCCAATTAGTGAAAGGGGTGGCTTCTTGGGTCTCTGACCTAACAATGAACAAGCTTTATGTAATAATGTAATTCTGATGAAGTTAAACCTTCTATTTCCACATACAGTATGACCCCCCACAAGATCCAAACATGTTTGTGCACAGAGTGGGCCGAACAGCTAGGCTGGGACGGGAAGGAAGTGCTATTGTCTTCCTGTTGCCAAAGGTTTGTTTCTTTCACAATTTATCTTCTAGCCGAAAGGCTTTGATCTTATTAATGTGTGTTTGTAATAGTTAACACCATCTTTCTTGTATATGAGAGTAGGAGGAAGCATATGTTGAGTTCCTTCGTCTAAGAAGAGTTCCACTTGAAGAGAGAAATATCTCCGATGATTTACCCGATGTTATACCTCAGGTGAGCTATTTAAGACACCTGTATGTGAATTCTGATTAGTTTTGTCTTATCATCTCCCTCTCCCTCTCCCCCCTCTCTCTAAATTTCCATCCAACTTCTTTTCTCCCATTCCTCCACATCATATTGCTTTACATCTCTTACCATGCCATGTTACTTTTTGTGACATCACTGTTTATGATGTAGTTTCTTGTTAACATTGTGATTGGCAGGAGAAATGAACCTAAGTTCAGCTACCATTTTTTAATAAGTACTCCATTAGTCCTAGCTCTATTTGCACAATAATCATTATCATTCTTTTCAAGAAACATGTTTGACCGTTAATATCTTTACTTATGTATAATAACAGCAAATAAAAAGTTAATATTTAGAAACTACTTGTTAAGATGAATTTAACAATAGCATATATGATAATATTGTTGTTCATATCTATTAAAAAATATAGTCAAATTTTGATAGAGAATAATTTAAAAAAAAAGTAAGAGTGCAAATAGGGCTGAGACGGAGGAAGGGAGTAGCTTTTTAAGTTAGACTTGGCATTGAGTTTTAGCTGTGTACTTTATTTTTTTTCCATTGATTTTTGTATTGCTTATGTTTCTCCCTTGCACATTATTACATTTAACTAACTGAATTACCCCTATCATCTCTCCCAGGTACGGTCATTGGCATTAAAAGATCGTGATGTTATGGAAAAAGGGCTTAGAGCTTTTGTGTCCTATGTTCGCGCTTACAAAGAGCATCACTGCTCTTTCATTTTAAGGTTATATTGGTTTACATTGTCTTTTTATTTTGTTTTTCTGTGTGCACCTCTTTGTGTGTTTGTGTAATGATTGATTCGTATCTCCAGGTGGAAAGAACTTGAGATAGGTAAATTGGGCATGGGTTATGGTTTGTTGCAGCTCCCTTCAATGCCGGAAGTGAAGCATCTTTCTACTGAGGGTTTTACACCAGTTGAAGGCATAAATCTAGAGGAAATCAAATTCAAGTAAGAACCTTTTCCTTTTAGCTCTGCTTCTCTTGTAGGATTTGGTAGAACTTTAATTGCAAAGATACTCCGATGGTAATATGAACTACAGGAAAGGGAATGTTGAGATCACAAACAATGCGTTGGCATGTAAGTGGAGTCTGGTGTACTATATTGATTTACTACCCTCTTGCCACAGAGCTGTTCTATGCTTAGGAAAATATGATAAGATGCCAGTTTGGGGAATGGAGTGCTTGTTATATAATTAGTTATTTCTCACTTCAAAGTGTGCTGGATAATCATGAAGTCTATGTTACAGGAATAAATCTCGTGAAAAGCAACGAAAGAAAAACTTGCAGTTGAAGAAAGCAGCTGAGCAGCTACCAAAGGTACCGAAGCCAAAAGTAGCCTCCAAACCTGCACCTGCTCTAATGAGGAAAAAAACTGCTAAGCAACGACGGGCAGCTCAATCAGTTGAAGATGACGAGGAGATGGCTCAGGAGTACCGCTTACTGAAAAAGTTGAAAAAGGGTGCCATCAGTGAGAGTCAGTTTGCAGAATTGACTGGAACTGAAGACTTAATGTAGGATGGTTATAGCAATGTGTTGGCCTGAAATCAATTGGGTTCCAAATCTCAGAGTTCTCGGGATGCCTTCTGGTTGAACACAAGTCATAAGCTTCACCAGGGAATTGTGTACCGGTTTCTTCCCCTGCTGAGGAAACGAAGATGTCTTCAAGTAGTAAGGTAAAAACAAACCCGAGAATATATTCTACTTACTGAGCTATTTCTCTTCAGTACCTTTGTCAATTCTGTGCAATGGTGCAAGGCTGTCTAACCTTAACGCGAGTTATGGGAGGCAGAAGCACGAAAGGGTTTGATATTATAGCAAAAAGATCTAAAGTCTCCCAAGATATGCAGGATTACTTGCAAAGCTGTCGCTTCTTCCCTTAGTATCTCTGGCAGGAAGAGGATTTTTGCACGCAATTATCGTAGTTAGTTAAACGTTGTTTTAGTGTTAGTGTTTGCATGTTAAGTAGAATCTCCATAAAATTTTCAGTTTCTGGACTGTTGGCATGTATTAGCATACCCATTTTGGGAGAGTTAACTCAGCTTCAGAAGGTTTCCATTTCCCAAGTCCTTGTTTTCGCCTGTTTTCATTTTAAATGGGAATAATATTGTCCTGTGCAGCTGTGCTCTCTTTATGAACTTTTCCTGTGTAACTGTGTTTTCTCTGTATGGACTTTTGTTTTAATTTGCTCGGTTCCTCTTAAGAGTTTGATTTTTTTTTTTCCATTTTTCTGACGAAGTGTCAGTAGCCGATGAGCATACATAGAATAAAAATTAATCAGTAATAATTAGGTTCACGTTTTGGCAAATTTTACTTTTGAATTTTTAAAATGTCATTTGGATGTTGATATTAATGAATTATTATTTCACTTATTTTCATTTTGAAAATTACAAGCAACTAAATTATATAGTAGACAGACAACTAAATTAAATATAAACATCTGATTCTCTAACTAAATTAGGATACGCCATCATTTGATTTGTTGTTTTAAACCTAGTAAAGTTTGAAACTCCATCTATTTGAATAGATAGGGACATCATTGACTGTTGGTTTAAACCCAGTAAAGTTTGAAACTTCATCTATTTGAATAGACATGGACGTTGCCGACGACGCATCACCAACGAATTATCGTCACCAAAGCAAATCATAGCAGGACCAACGACGTGGTCCATAATGTAGAGGGACCAACCATAACGTAGAGTAATTCCTATAAAGAATTTGCTCCAAATTTCACAAGTTTTGATTGTTGGGTGATTAGAATCTTGTACCTGTATATCATAGAGGTGGATTAAACACTAAACCAAAACCAAATTCATAATTATTATTCCACATTTAATTGATGGACATTGTAGTTATAGAAAATATTTTGGCCATTAATATAAATGAATATCGATTGATGTAAATAGTACATTTGTTTAAAGAAATAATTACTTAAAGATGCAATATAATGTTCCAATTATAAAAAAAGATACAACTGCATCCGAGGCGTGCTCCTCCTTCTCTCTTAAACTACCTTTTCCGACCCAGATCCATAAAATACGGAGGGGTGGCCGGGAGCTTCTCGCCGGCGCTCCTCGCCGGTCCGGCCACCC